>CM076575.1:1170683309-1170871569 GCA_034641835.2 Pinus albicaulis | reverse complement strand
CAGCGCAGAAGGAATTCGAAGAGAGCTCATAGCACCTCATAACCCACAGCAGAACGGGGTTGCTGAGTGGAAGAAACGTAATAATCGTGGGTGCCGCATGGGCGTATGTTGCATGATCAGGGCCTACCCCTTCACTTGTGGGATGAGGCATGCAATACAGCAGTGTATGTGCAGAACCGTTGTCCTCACAAGGTTCTTGGCATGAGTACACCAGAGGAGGCTTATTCTGGCAAGAGGCCTGATATTTCCCATTTGCGGATTTTCGGATCTCCTGTCTACATGCATGTGACGAAGGATGCAAGAAGGAAGCTGGATCCAACTGCTGAAGTTGGAATATTTGTGGGGTACACTGATACACCTCATAACTATCGAGTGTATGTGCCAGACAGTCGCAAGACTGTTGTGCGACGGGATATAAAATTCCAGGAGGAGAAAGCCATGCAGTGTTCGCTTGAGAGGGAGCTACACTTGCATGCAGATGAGGAGCTATTAGTTCCTAAGGATGAGCCTCAGGATGTGGATCAGCCACAATATGAGGTTCATGGAGTGGAAGAGACCACTCATGCAGCGCCAACCATCAGAGGGCGGAAGCACACTACAGAAGCTGAGCGACTGGCTCAAGATGCAAAGAAGGTTGTAGGAGCACCTACATCACAGCGCAGACAGAGACAGTCACCTGACCGGTATACTGGATACATGGCTCTTATGAGCAAGTGTATCGTGACAGAGCCATCCTCTTTCGAGGAAGCTGTGGAGGATCCCGCATGGGTAGATGCCATGGTGGAAGAGTATGATTCGATTGTCAAAAATAGTGCATGGGAGATTGTCCCAAGGCCGGAAGGGAAATCAGTGGTGGGTTCGAGATGGATCTACAAAGTGAAGCAGGCAGCTGACGGGAGTGTGGAGAAGTACAAGGCAAGATTTGTTGCCCGAGGCTTCTCACAGATAGAGGGTATCGATTATGAGGAGACCTTTGCACCTGCCGCAAGGTATTCTTCCATACGGACGATTCTTGCTCTCTCAGCGCAGATGGGGTGGCACACTCATCGATGGATGTGAAGACTGTGTTCCTCAATGGATTCATTAAGGAGGAGGTGTACATAGAGCAGCACGAAGGTTTCGAGATCTTCAGCAGCGAGTCGCATGTGTGCAGGCTCAAGAGAGCGTTGTATGGGTTGAAACAAGCACCTCGTGCTTGGTACACACGGATAGACAGTTATTTCACCGGACTTGGATTCTCCAAAAGTGAGGCGGATCCTAACCTGTACTAGATTGTGGTGGAGGGTAAGTTGCTGATCATTTTACTTTATGTAGATGATTTGATTTTGACAGGTGATGAGCTGTTGATACTCTCATGCAAGGAGGATCTTGCAAAAGAGTTTGAGATGAAGGACTTGGGCCTCCTTCATTATTTCCTGAGATTGGAAATTTGGCAGCGCAGTGGTGGACTGTTTGTTTCTCAGGGTAAGTATGCTCGGGAGATACTGGAGAAGTTCAACATGCATGGCTGCAAGCCTGTTGATACTCCTCTTCCTGGTGGTTGGAGGAAGGAGGATGCTACTTCAACGGAGGTAGTGGATGCCACTGTTTATCGACAGTTGGTGGGGTCACTTATGTATCTGGTCAATACACGACCGACATATGCCATGCTGTTAACCAGCATTCACAAGCTATGGTTAAGCCTACCAAGCTCTTTTGGAAGGCGGGCATGAATGTATTGAGATATCTCGCATCAGGATATGGATTATGGTACATACAGTCAAATGAGGTGAAGCTGTGTGGCTTCACGGATGCGTATCAAGGTGAGCCCAATCTTACGTAAAGAGAAAATCGAGGGATTTTCGCAGACGGCCGATTGGGGCTGTGGCAACAGAGCGAGATCCATGGCACCTGGGTCACAGAGGCCGAGTATGGCGTCGTAGTTTGGTCATAATGCGAGGCTATATGGATGAGGAAGATCCTGGTCAGGTTGTTCGGTTCACACTTAGATCCTACTGTGATATATTGTGATAATCAGAGTTGCATTAAACTCTCAGTTAATCCAACATTTCATGATAGATCTAAACATATTGACATATGGTATCATCATATCAGAGATTGTGTACAACGGAAGATCATGTTGCTTTCTTACATTCCTACGGAGGATCAGGATACATATATTCTGACGAAGGCACTCACCAGGAGAAAATTTGAATACCATAGAGACAGGATAGTGGTGGAAGATAATCCCTATCTTGTTGAGAGGGAGTGTTGAGATTGCAACAAGATGATGAGCTTAGTGGAAAGGAGTCGCCTTCACTAAGTGGGCCCGCATGGTATTTTTGGCGCAAAGTCTATTTTTAGACATATGGATCATGTTCTATGAGTTGCAGGATGCTATTTGTGGATGGTTGGTCAAGTCGGGAAAAATAGATGGACTTCTATTTTTAGACATATTGGGCGGAATCTATTTTTATATTTCCAATCTAAAAATAGATATGTCGAATATTATTAGCTCTTAATAATATTTGGACTCTAAACATTATCTTATTCTCTTGGAGCACTTCAGTTAAGTGCACAGATGTGGCACAGGAGCTGACAGAAGGAATTACGCTATTCTTGAGGGTTATGTGGAGCTATTGCATGGATACTTCAGTTAGAACTCATGTGACAGAGTTTAGTGGAGTTGATTGAGGAGTTAATGGAGTTGTGTTCAGTTTAACTAATCTAAACATAGTTGAGCTATTTGTATCTAGTTTAACTGATTGATACAATTAGTGAGAGTGGTGTGAATTAATTATTAATTAATTCTCTAATTATAAACTGCAATCATCGAAAGAATACATCGCTTAATGTATGCATGGATGCTTCTGGAGAGCAAGTGAGAGGTAAGTGAAAGATGCTGGGGCAGACTATCGGGCCAGGACTATACTGGTGCATCAGATTTGCACACACATTGATGGAGATGCCAATTAGGATTGCGCAGTGCATACTAGTGGGATTCGAACTTGGATCAAGATATTCTCAAGGTTGGATTGCGCAGTAGAGGCAAGCTAATAGGTGGAGCAGATTGGAGCATGTGTTTTGTATGATCTAAGCTTGTGTAGTGTGTAACAATTGGAGATTGTACTGAGAGCTTGTGAGGAGTTTGTACAATGATTGTTACATGATCTCTATTATTATAATATACAGATAGTTGGGGGTTTTCAACTTTAAGCTTTCCCATTACATACTGTGTTTATATGTGTGATTGTTTATGGTTTTAATGTGCGCATGCGATTGTTTATATTTCCACAATTAATGATCAATGGTAGAAGAGGTTATGTATTATGCATGAAGCTCAAATAATGTGTGATCAGGATAATCTCGGTGAATAATTGAACAATTATTCAAATTTCTACAGTAGGTGACATGTTTAAAAATAAGTACAACATCTAAATGTTGTGTTTTCATAATCCAAACTTTGGTTCCATTCATATTTTCCATTTTTCAGACTCTTAAATCTTTGCTCAAATTTATCTCAATACAAATCCGAGCAAGGGTAAAAAAACCTTGTTGTATCCGATCATTATCTATTTTTTTGTAAGTCCCCAAAGTATTGCTTATATCTTCCAGGACTTGATGATTCCAAAATGGTTGTGGGAGGTTTGGTATCCTCACCCACGCTGCTGTTGTTGACACCACCATCATTACAGGGTCAAATTCAAGGAACCAATGGGTCGTATAGAGACTAACACATCCCCAAAACTAGGGGCCTTGCTGTATTACTTTTTCCAGATCTTCCTTTCATGCAAATCATATAATGAAAAAACCTTTGCAACATAGGTAAATCTCATAATGTTTTGACCAGGAGGTGTGGATCCACTAATGTAAAGCATATGATTTGGGCCAAAACCCATCAAATCGATAGATGATGGTATAATAGAAAGAAGAACTGAAAAAACATAAGTTTCCTGATGATTTTGGATCTCCATTATTGGCCTTTTCTCCAAATTTTCCAGCCCCAATTTGCCTTTTCCCCACATGCACAAAGCCATCATATGCACTTGTGAAAACCCTTGAGCTTACTCACGCCATTCCTCCGTCAAAGATTCAATTTATGGTAAGTATGTCATTTAACAAGTTGTCGCAAGGAAGAAGTTTCTCATTTGGAATTAAAATCATATTGATTATTGGTTTTGTATAAGTTTCCTTTCATTAAATATCAAATAAAAGAAATAGAAAATATGGTACAATAGTTCATTAATATGTGGTAATATATTATTATGAATAACTTTAAAGGATGCACATAGGAATGTAGTACTTGCTTTAGTTGTTGGACATAGGCTCCTTGTAATTATTTAGCCTCATTTTCTTGTTTCATATAATCTTAGTGTGACTATAAAAGTAAAACACCTAGAAAATAGAAAACAAAACAATCACTTTTAATAATAATGAAGATTCCTTTTTTTCCCTTTCTTCCTATGCACTTTTTTTCCAGTCACCACCCAAATATTCCACAGGAATGACTGCCAAATCCAAACCCAACTCTACTTGGGGTTGGTCTTTCTTTGAATTTGAATTTCCCTATTCATGAGCTCTCTTTGTTCATGCATCCCCATTTGCTTGTCTTACCATTTGTGTTGAAGGAATTCCTTCCTGAGTCCTCTCCCCATCGTGGTCAATTTGTTATGACTGCTAAGTACTTTCCATGTTCAGATTATACTTAGTATCTTGAGAAGGGACGTCTTCCTTAGCTTCCTACTCAGATTCTGCAAAGTTAGTGTGTTTCCAACCTTTCTTTTTTCGAGCTTCCCCCTTTTTATTCTTCCGGTCTTTTTTGGCCTGTGGACATTAATACTCATGTTTGAAAACAAGTGAAACATCTAAGTGTTGTATTTTCATAATCCAAACTTTGGTTCCATTCATATTTTCCATTCTTCAACATATGTTTTCTTGTAAGCCTTTGCTCAAATCTATCTCTATACAAATCCGAGCAAGGGTAAAAAAACCTTGTTGCATCCAATCATTATCTGTTTTTTTTGTAAGTCCCCAAAATATTCCCCATATCTTCTAGGACTTGACAATGCCAAAATGGATGTGGGAGGTTTGGTAGCCTCACACAAACTAGTGTTGCTAACACCACAATCATTACAGGGTCAAATTCAGGGACCAATTGGTCATATAGATCCCAACATGTCCCCAAAACCAAGGGACTTCCTACATTACTTTTCGAGATCTTCCTTTCATTCAAATTGTACAATGAAGAAAACTTTAGAACATAGGTAAATATCACAATTTTTTTACCACTAGATGTAAATCTGCTAATGCAAAGCATTTGATTTGGGCCAAAACCCATTGAATCTATAGATGAGGGCATTAAATCTATAGCAAGTATGTCATTTAACAAATTGTTAGAAGGAAAAAGCAAAGAAGTTTCACATTTACAAGAAAATAACAAACAAAATTTGATGAAAATGTTATCGTTTCTAATACATAGTTATTAATAATCATGTCTTAAATGCAAAACATAATTTTATTCTTAATACAAATTTCATATTATGCTATCTAATTTCCTTTCTAACATCTAATGCAATTACTAATTAAAAAATTACTATATCTCCCTATTTGTGATCCCACTCTCTTATTAGACTTTACTCTTGTAACATCTAATGGAATTACTAATTAAAAAATTAGTATATCTCCCTGTTTGTGATCCACTCTCTTATTAGAGTTTACTCGTGTAAGATAACCCTTATTTTTTTCTTTAATAAGGTTTTTGGGAAACTTGTGTAAATGAGATACATTTGGCAGCTTGGAATCAACTCGGCCACTGTTAAATAGCATTTTGGAATTAAATCTTTTATCTACCATTATGAATTATCTGCGTTGCTGCAACGGCATGCGTTTATATTCTTGCTGTCTCTTAACTACACACAATTTGTATTTGGCGATAGCTGGATCTCTTTGTAGCGTTTAAAGTCCATGTTGAAGCTGATCAGAAGAAGTTTGGTGATAAACAGAAGCCATCATGACAATTTTGTCCAAGCGGAGGACTAGCCGGCCGTCGATCTAAATCCTCTTGTCCGGATCCAACAGATTTTTCAATTTGCCAATTACCAGCGTTTGTTCACAACATCGACATCGCATCAAATCCCCAAAAATGGGCAAAGGCAGAAGAAATCCCCCACCGGCATGCGTGAAGCACTACGGTTTCCCCTTGTTCTGCGTCTCATGGGTCGAATTACACGACACATTGACATTGAAAGAAGGAGAAAGAGAGGAGGAAGATAAGCAGCAGAAGAAGACAAGGCGGCATTTAATATTTGGAGGCGGGGGTGGAGAGGGTCGAACAGGCGTAAGAAATGGTCTTGGATTGGCTCATCATGATTTCGACACAGACATTCTCTCTGAATCGGTAAGTGTTTTCATCTTCATCATCTTCTCATTCGTTTTGATCTGAGCAATCAACGGGTCTGGGGAACTGGGTAGATCGCCGGATCAAGTTGCGCAGGGCCACAACCATCGTTTATACGGAGAAAATAGCTTGAGAACCCCATGTCATGTCATTGTTTCCTGCATGCTATGGTTACCAGCTATTAGGTTGCTTATTTTTCTAACAAGGGCATTGAAACAATTTCGGTAATAGTTATCAACTATGAGGTTACATGCTATAGTTACCAACTCTGCTTTTTGTTGGGCGTTTTATTTACCCTGGTTGTGAGGGCATTGAAACAATTTCGACTTCAATTTTATGGAAATATTTATGAACAGAATATGAATTCCGTTCTAAATGTGTCTGTCAAATAATAGTCATTGTAGGATAGAATACGGGGCAAAAGCATGGATTTCAACTTATAGTAAGTGGTGGGGTTCTTTACCGAGGTCCCGGTAATCTCCACTTGCCATTTACGTGTTCTACAAGTTAAGTGGACCACTTTGGCTTTGTTCTTAGTTTAAAAGTGGGTTGGGTTGTGTGTGTGTGTTTGAGAGACAGAGAGAGCTTGGATCTATGGAGACTACGTATTGTCATGCCATTGGATTGTTGTGGTAATTTCTTTTCATTGTGATTTCAGGTTCAGTGTTTTTGATTGCTTCTCCGCAATGCATAGTTTGAATCATGGGTGATAATCAAAAGTACATTTTGCAGGCACATTTTTGTGATACAGATGATGATGCACCATACAGGATGGCTATACACCCACTTGACGATAGCATTATCTGCTCATTTTCAAATAGCTGCAGGTACTTTTTGAAATGCAGCTATGCAGATACACATATGTAAATTTTTAGACTACAAATAATATTCTTAATAACCTTTTTCATGTATGGTCTTTTGTAGGGAGGTTAATTCTAAACCCGAAAGACACGGCCCACAATGTGACATTTATCTGTTCCCACCCTCATGATTGCTAAAATATACCTTTCTAGGGGAAAGCGATGATCTTCTTCACTGTATAACTAGTCATGCAGTCGATCCAACCAATGGTAGTTCACTGTGTGCTCGACCATCAGACAGGGCAAGCATACTGCTGCATGCAACCCATAACATGACTGATCACTGGATAGTAAGAATGCAGAAAATCCAAGGCTCTTCTGTGCATGCTGACCTTCAAAACACATCACTCTACAACTTCAACTTGACTCCCAATATCCAGGGAATGATTATACTAAAAAATACATGCCAAAGTAAAATTAGATTCTGAAATCATGACCAAATCAGCATATTTCTCTGGTTGCTTGGAAATTTTCAAATTACAGCAGCTGCTATCATCACCTAGTTGTTGGGAAATCATCTACTTCCTGCACTGAAGGCCGTCCTTCATCCTTCATTGAAATGTCAGCAGGTTGCTCGTCTTGAATAGACATCTTGACAAGCTGGGAAAATAAGCTCTTTTGCTAATTTTTGTGGCTGATTTCAGAGATATGATATATTTGCATATCAAACCCAGAACTATTGCTGAGAGTAGTCAACCAATCAGGTTCTAAGCTTTGCTCTTTTTCTCCATAATTGTGAACAACGGTCTCATTGAATATATGAGCTTTGAGATGCATGTCATGAAAATCACGAGGTTCATGATCATCCTCTTCCTTTTCAGACATGGAGTCAAAACAAGAGGAATGTCCCTCACGACTTCCTCTTCGTCCTCATCATTGTCATTAGGTTTCACCAAATAGTCTATGGAATCTTCATGGAAAGCCAATAATGAATCAATACTACCTATACCACCTGCACAGGTAAATCCTTACACCCCAAGTTAGGGACATCATAAGAAACTGCATCAACACATCTTCATGTGCAACATTAAAAGGGCCAACATATCTATCAAAAGTTCTATGGCATCGGCTAATTGAAATACCATTAGAACCTTGAAACTTTGGAAGATAATCATGTCAGAGACTTCACTAGGGAGTGGATTTGGATAACTAGATATCCTATGATGTCCAATGGCAAAACGCAATGCCACCATCCTACATGATTGTGTTATTGGTCCAGGTGATCAGATCGCTCAAATTGCAGTCACTAGATGAGACTTATAATCATATTTATCCGTGTGCCCTTTGCTGTCAAATGTCTGTCACCATACACCACATGCAGCAGGAACTGTTGTACTCAAGACTCAAGAGACAAGAAACAGCGATAAAAATGTTAACACTCATAATGTTCCATTGGAGAAATTAGTCCCAGGGGGGTTCTGGGAACATCTAGGGAAGGGGCATCTGTCACTGAAACTATCCTTCTTGCTGCTGAGTTCTCGCTTTTCTAACTCAAGGAGGTGTCTATGGCAGATTCTTCAAATCTGTGAATAAGAATAGCAATATCTGCTTCAAAACTCAAAATTCAAAGATAATAAATTCAGAATTTTATCTTGACCAGTGCCATTGTTATCTTGGGAGTTGTGAAGGAAGAAAGAAATTGTGAAAATATGAAGATATCAGTGGGGCAAGCCATATATTGGATCCGACTATTTAAATCTTCCACGCTGAATCTAAAAACAAATGAGAGATTTCATAAGAATGAACTATCAACCATCCAAATATTTATCATAAATCAAAGGAATAGGATAGTTACCGTCTTTCACTAAGTCATAGAGCTGCTTGGATCTCAGGTTGGCATTGGGATCCAGGTGGGGCTTTCCTATCATATATCTGGGATGCAAGAGGGCTATGGCTCCTGTGGGATAGTGAACTCAGTGAATGAGTGCACTCATTCCTTGGGGGAGTTCCAGTCGGCACTAGAAGTCAGGGGGTTCATGAGCCAAACCCATGGATTGTTTGGACGTGTTGGATGCACATGGAGTCACAGGGAGAGTGTCATACTCTGGCCGGGGTTGGCCAGAGGATGTGGCATCTGCAGACCACCAGACTAAGTTACTAAGTCTAATTTTATAGTGATTTTAATAAAGTCAATGTGAAATTAAAAAGTGAAAAGTGATTTTGGAAATAAATGACTAAGTGGGTCTTTATTAAAGTGGGGTGAATTAAAAAATAGAAAGTGAGATTTAAATGAGGATTTAATTTTAGCCCTAGATCTAAAGCTATCTCAGCCATTGGATTTAGGGATTCCCCAAAAGTCACTTAGGGTTAGGTTAAAGGAGGAAAAGGAGGGAAAAGATCATTCATTCTTTCATGAGCAGATTGAGAGAGGAGGAGAGAAAGCTAAGGTGATTTTTCTAAGCAGTGAGAAGAAAAACGACAGCAGTGAAGAGATTCAGCAAATTCGAACAGCAACATTTATTGGCACAAATCCCAAGGCAGAAAATCCGTACAGCAAGAGAGAGGCACTGTTTCCAAGAAAGGAGGCACAAAAATCGAGGAAGAGGGCAACAACATTAAGCACACAGTTTAAGGAAGAAAACTGGGCACAAAAATTGAGAAGTGCTGCTAATATTTTTGACACAAAAATCGAGAAAAAGGACAGCAGCTACAACACGGTTTTCTAGGCAGTTTTTGAGCATGGATTTCGAGGAGGGTTGCTGTACAAATCCGTACAGTTCCGTACAACAAGTTCCAACACACTTCTTGAGGTGGACGTACAACATTTATTGCTGTCATTAATGCTGTAATATTTTTCTATTTTGAAAGTTGTTGATTTGGCACAATTTCCGAGGTAGTGTGCAAGCACGAGAATCGAGATAAGTACATTTGTTAAGTTGCTGGAATTTTTGCTGTAATTTCTATCTCATTGTAAAAGCTATATTCAGAAATAAAGAAGGTTTTCCCCAAGAGTTGTAGGGGCTTTTTCCAGGGTCATCTTGGCCAAAAATCAGCGTGTCAAATTTCTGTGTGTGGCTGATTTATTTTTCTGAGTTTTTATTTTTGCATTTTCAGCACTGTGAAATTTCTAGAATTTGTGTTTTCAGAAAATATTTATTTTTCCAGCGTGTTGAATGTATGGTTATGGGAATGTGCATTTAACTATATGGGAGAAATAAGGAGAAATTGAAAACCAGAGTGGGTCTTAAAATTTCTACATGGTATCCTATTTCGCTGAAAATTGCAGTTTGGGACAGCAAGAAAAAAAATTACAGCAAGCTGATTTTTCACACAGAAAGCAATACCTTTACTACAACAGTGTTATTTTTAGCTTATTAGGACAACAAGCATGTCTTTGGGCTTGAGGGTGGAGGATAGGTTGGATGGGCATAGTAACTACAGTGCATGGAAGGAAAGAATGCAGAGCATCTTTGAGGAGGCAGAAGTCTGGGGTATAATGGTGCATACCCAACAATGCCCTGTTAATGTGCCTACTGACCCTGTTCAGCTGACAGAATTCAATAAGAAGAATAACAAGGGCAAGAGACTGATTCTGGGTGGTATTAAAGACCATTGCATTCCTCATGTGAGAGGAAAGAGACTTGCTCATGAGATGTGGACAGCCTTGACCAAACTCTACCAGAGTACCAATGAGAACAAAAAAATGGTCCTAAGAGAGAAGCTGAAGGCCATTAAGATGGCAAAGACAGATAGTGCTACTGCATACCTCACAAAGATCACAAATGTGAGAGATGAGTTGGCAGCGGTTGGAGAAGTCGTTCCACCCACTGAGTTGGTGCGGATTGCAGTGAATGGCCTTCCCAGTTCATGGCTGAACTTTGCTGATGGGATTGTTGCATTGGAGAACCTTCCCACTTAGGAGAGGTGCTGGGATGATTGCATACAAAATGAAACCATAAAGAACCAGCTTGGGGCAGCCAAACCAATTGAGCAGGATAAGGATGTAGCACTGTTAGCAGGAGGCAAAAAAGGCAAGGGAAAGAAGCAAGCTTCCACAAGTGGTGGTGGAGGCAAAGGCAAAAGTAAAGGTAAGCAGCTGAACAAAGAGAAGGACTATTCCAAGGTGAAGTGTTGGAATTGTCAGAAGACAGGACACCATGCAGTTGTGTGTCCGAAGAAGAAGAAGAAGGGGAAGAACAAGACCATGGCAGCATCAACAGAGATAGAGGACTTTTCAGAGAGCTTTGACTGGGAGTTTGGGTTCATTGCTTGTGAGTCCACTAGTGCAGGATCACCTACCCCGGAGGGTGAGAGGGAGTGTGCATTTCTCTCCACTAGCGGAGCATTTTCAGGTATTTGGTATGTTGACAGTGGGGCTTCACGTCATATGACCGGAGTCCGTGAGTACTTCTCAGAGCTTTCAGAGAGTGGCACTGATATAGAGGTAGTACTCGGAGACGACAACATTGTTAGAGTAGTCAGTGTGGGGACATTGACATTTGATAGGGAACCCAAACCTCCCTTGAAGGTGTCAGATATTGTGCCAGGGATGAGGAAGAACCTCATATCCGTCTCAGCATTGGAGGACAGAGAGGATGAGATATTGTTCAGGAGAGGACAAGTGCTTATATATCCCAGGGGCGCTCCAACTAATTCAACTAGAGTGATTTGTGTACACCATGCAAAGGTGTACAAGTTTGCATTTCAACCCCTTTTGGCATTGAGCAGTAGTACCGGCAGCAGAGCTAGCAGTTCAGAGCTGTGCGGGATTTGGCACCGCAGGATGGGGCACATGTATCATGGAGCCTTGAGGATATTGCGGGAGATCACTACAGGTGTGCCAGATTTCAGTACTGATCACCTAGATACATGTAGAGGATGTGCGATTTGCAAGTTTGCCAAATCCCCTTTTCCCAGCTGTGACAACAGATTGACTGGGATACTTGATTTGATTCATACCGATGTGAGCGGTCGGATGTCTCATGTTTCCTTGAGTGGATATGAGTACTATGTTTTATTCATTGATGATCACTCTAGGAAGATTTGGATTTATTTCTTGAAGACCAAGAGTGAGGTCTTCAAGTAGTTTCAGGAGTTCAGAGCTCTTGTGGAGACTCAGACAGGTCGGAAGATCAAGTCCTCGAGGTCGGACAATGGAGGGGAGTACACCCTTGGTGAGTTTGTTGATTATTGTGCGGAGACAGGCATTAGGAGGGAGTTCACAGTTCCTTACAACCCCCAGCAGAACGAGGTTGTGAAGAGGAAGAACAGATCCATCGGAGGGGCTGCCAAAGCCATGCTACATGATCAGGGGTTACCATTGTTTTTGTGGGTAGAGGCCTGCAACACTACTGTTTATTTGTAGAACAATAGTTTGCATCGTGCCTTGGGGCATGTGACTTCGGAGGAGGCTTTTTCTGGGAAGAAGCCCGATATTGGTCATTTTCGTACCTTTGGGTGTATTGCATGCTCCTACGTACCCAAGGAGAAGAAGACCAAGCTAGAGCCCACCGCAGAGAAGGGTATCTTTGTGGACTATAGTGAGACCTCGAAAGCCTTTCAAATTTATATTCCTGCATAGAGGAGAGTTGTTGTCAGGCGAGATGTGAAGTTCGAGGAGGACAGGGCTTTCAGGAGGTCACGGGAGTTAGAGTATCTGGATCAGCCAGACCCTCAGGAGCAGCTAAGTCAGGCACAAGGATCCAGTGGGCAGGGATCAGGAGGTACATCGATTACGGTGTCAGGTCCATCAGTGAGCAGTGGCTCGTAGAGTAAGAGGGGTGGTGCTTCGGGCATCATGCAGAGCAGTCCACAGAGCAGTTCACTAGGTAGTCCACTGATGAAAAGTTCACATGGTACTTCAGCATCTACAGGTTCAGGTTTAGGTAGGAGGACAACAGACAGACATTCAAGAGTTCAGGCTCCTGATGAGGAGGAGTTTCATTCTTCGGTGGGAGAAGTGTGCTCAGGGAAGAGGAAGCCCAAGTGGCTTCAGGATACCTTGAGAGAGGCCACATCTGTTGCTGGGCCGAAGAGGCCGGTCAGAGAGAGCAGACCACCTGAGGGGTTCTGTAGCTATATGGCAATGGTTGCGAACATCATTGACTCTAAGCCTTCTAGCTATGAGGAGGCAGCTAGCCAGCAAGTCTGGAGAGAGGCCATGCAAGAGGAGTATTCTTCTATCATGAAGAATGATGTTTGGGAGGTGGTGCCGAGGCCTGAGGGCAAATCCGTGGTTACTTCCAGATGGCTTTACAAGGTAAAGCATGCTGCAGATGGCAACATTGAGAAATTCAAGGCAAGGTTTGTGGCTAGAGGGTTCTCCCAGGTAGAGGGAGTTGATTATGAGGAGACCTTCGCTCCCGTGGCTCGATATACTTCGATTCGATCCATCATTTTGATAGCAGCAGAGATGGGTTGGAAGATCCACCAGATGGATGTGAAGACAACATTTCTCAATGGCTTCATACGGGAGGAGGTGTACATTGAGCAGCCATAGGGCTTTGAGGTGCATGGGAAGGAGTCCCACGTGTGCAGGCTGAAGAAGGCCCTTTATGGTCTGAAGCAAGCTCCTAGAGCTTGGTACTCCAGGATTGATACGTACTTGCAAGAGATGGGTTTCACAAAGAGTGATGCAGATCCGAACCTATACTTTATTGTGATAGGTGAGGAGCCTCTCATTTTGGTGCTGTATGTGGATGACTTGGTCATTACGGGTGCAGAGATACTCATAGAGAGCTGCAAGAGAGATCTTGCGTTGGAGTTTGAGATGAAGGACATTGGCTTGATGCATTACTTTTTGGGTTTGGAGGTGTGGCAGAAGGAGGGGCATTTCTTCCTGGGACAGGGGAAGTATATTGTGGACATCCTTGGCAGATTTTACATGGAGGATTGTAGACCCATGTCGACACTGATGATCACCAACGGGAAGAAGCTTCACGCTTCAGATTCCAAGTTGGTGGATCCCACTTTGTCTAGACAGCTGATTGGTTCCTTGATGTATTTGGTCAACACTAGACCAGATATATGTTTTGCAGTCAACACAATGAGCCAGTTCATGTGTGAGCCTAGGAGGGTGCACTGGGTTGCTGCAAAACACATTTTGCGGTACTTGCAGGGGACAGTGGATTATGGTCTAGATTATAGGCAGGGAGATGGAGTGAGATTGGCAGGTTACACTGATTCTGATTGGGCAGGTTGTGCTTCTGATAGGAAGAGCACTTCAGGGTGCTGTTTTGGGTTGGGTTCGCCAGTGGTGTCATGGTTCAGCCGGAAGCAGCAGTCAGTAGCATTGAGTTCAGCGGAAGCAGAGTATATGGCAGCCAGTCTAGCTAGTTGTGAGGCCATCTAGCTTCGCAAGATGTTGTTTGGCTTATTTGGTCAGCCGTTGAGACCTTCAGTGATTTACTGTGATAATCAGAGTTGCATTAAACTCACGGAGAATCCAGTATTTCATGATAGGTCAAAGCATATCGGGATCAAATATCATTTCATCAAAGACTATGTTCAGAAAGGAGCTATGAAGCTTGAGTATATTCCCACTGATGAGCAGGTTGCAGATATTCTTACCAAAGCCTTACCACGGGGCAAGCATGTCTACTTCAGAGACAAGATGGGTGTGGTGGGGAACACCTTCCTCGGTAAGAGGGAGTGTTGAAATTTGGTTACCGGAGGACAGGTGGTTCCCTAAGGCTTTGATCTTTGGCCTAGGGAAAAGTGTCCAAATGTATTTCACTTTTTCTCCTAAAGTGACTTTATAAGTTATAAAGTCGAATCTAATTTAAAAGTGACTTTAAGTGATAAAGTTACTAAGTCTAATTTTAAAGTGACTTTAATAAAGTCAATGTGAAATTAGAAAGTGAAAAGTGACTTTGAAAATAAATGACTAAGTGGGTCTTTATCAAAGTGGGGTGAATTAAAAAATAGAAAGTGAGATTTAAATGAGCATTTAATCTCAGCCCTAGATCTAAAGCTATCTCAGCCATTGGATTTAGGGATTCCCCAATAGTCACTTAGGGTTAGGTTAAAGGAGGAAAAGGAGGGAAAAGATCATTTATTCTTTCATGAGCAGATTGAGAGAGGAGGAGAGAAAGCTAAGGAGATTTTTTTGAGCAGTGAGAAGAAAGAGGGCAGTAGTGAGGAGATTTAGCAAATCCGAACAGCAACATTTATTGGCACAAATCCCAAAGCAGAAAATCCGTACAGGAGGAGAGAGGCACTATTTCCAAGAAAGGAGGCACAAAAATCGAGGAAGAGGGCAGCAACATTAAGCACGCAATTCAAGGCAAAAAACTGGGCACAAAAATCAAGGAGAAATGCTGCTGATATTTTCGGCACAAAAACCGAGAAAAAGGACAGCAGTTACATCACAATTTTCTAGGCTGTTTTTGAGCACGGATTTTGAGGAGGGGTGGCAGTATTTACAGACACTTGTCCTCAAGAGGTACTGGAGTCTGACAGGACAATTTTGTAGAGGATTGGTGGGCTAGAGGAGCGCGGAGTTTACTATTAGACGAGGGAGACATCAATGCATCCATCTTTGGGGCAACCAATTGATGAGGTGCAAGCAGATGTAGTGGTGGCCAGCAGAGTGCAACATTTTCAGGCAACAACTATCTCCAGGAGTACATAGATAGGGTTTGCAACACAACTTGCCCACTTGGGTCCATTATAGGGAGAGAGGCAGGATTCTTGGACATAATTTGTTGGTTGATCGGGTAGAGCATCAGGAGTTGAGCATGGACCAGTATCAGCCTAGTAGACATACTCCTTGCACATGTGTCCATACATTAGATTGGCGGGAGATCATGAGTTGGTATCCTATTGATGGTGCGATCTTCTTAGTCAGGAGCATAGTGGAGCGGGGACCTGTTAAATTTGGACAACTAGGTCCAAACTCTGGGTTGTGCTGCTCAGATGACGATCCCAATATTTTTATTGGATTCCTCTTTCTGAGAGGTGTAAGATTGATCTAAAGATCATCTCGATCGGATGAGCAGAACATGTACTTTGAATTTATTCCACTTATGTGCTAGGTCGGCTTGGAATATAATATAGACTTAAATGTCTTAAAGGACGTGTCACACACCCCCAAAGATGCCTATATATTGGAGAGACTTGGAGTTCATTATACACACAGTGTGTGGAGGATTTTCTTCTCTCTTGATGGCGATGGAGCTGCGTTCTTGGTGTTGCGTCTTTGTGGAGTATTCTTTGTCTGGGTTGTCTTGGGGTTGTGTGACACGCTTGGCTGAATGACCTATTGGAGACTTTGCTGTTTGAAGCATCTTGTTATGCCGTAACGCCATCATTCTTCTTCTTTGTTGGCTTGTCTTCCATCGATCGATTTATTTGTTCTATCTGCTTTAGTATTTTGTGCCCTAATCTGAAATGGCATAGAACATGTTCAGAAATTAACGTGGTATCGGAGCTAAGGCGAAGACAAAGCCTATCTTGTTCTGAATCTAGGGCAGGGAGATAAGGAGTTGTAAGTGACAACAGATGTTTTGTTTGGGTTTGATTTATTGGAGGCCGCAGCTACAACATGTTGCTATGCTAGGCCGCAGGCCATAGCAAGCAGCTGTAGGCAACATTAAGGCATGTGAAGTGCGGATCTGCTGAGGGTTGTTTAAAGGAGCAAGGTTTAAACTACTTTAGGGCCAAATATTTATTTGCGGCCAAGAAATTTGCAAAACAATGAAGTTGCCGCCATTTCACGATTACGCAAGAGTGCAAGAATGCTGTGCGTAAGCACAAATCTGGGACGTCTAATTCCCAACAACGATTTCTGGCCTCCCAAGAACCATTTTATGCAGTGGTTAGATTAATCTCTTGTGAGGAAAATTTTTACGGTGTTTTTTGGCTGCCGAAAATCACCAAGGTGGATGGCATGACATCGAGCGGTTTCGAGGAATCGAGGTACACACATACTTCTGAAATCCAGGCAGGTTGGATGAGTTTGAACCCGCAGGCGGACGAGTCATTGTGGACCCGTGAAGCCAAATTTAATTCAAAACATGCCGAAAAGGAGTCGACTAAGACAGTTGAGCCGTCGTCTCAGAATTTCGGGCTCGCGACAGTCATTTTTGCAGGGCCAGAAGACAGAAGAATTCGATCCTTGTTCCTGCTCAACTGGAATTCAAAATTAAGTTTGCTCATAGTTTGGGACAGAGTGCCATTGCGTGAGAAAGTGTATCCGTCCATGTCTGTTAGTAGGCCCGCATGAATACCACGGAGAATAGAGATTGCACGTTTATCAGTAATAATCATTTCTGTGCCCGTGGCATCTGTGGGTGAGGAAGTATTAAATCATTCAGAAGTATCAGGCTTTTTTATTTATTTATTGCGTCACGTCAATCAGATTTTTATTTCGTCACGTCATTTGTTTTCTGAGACTTTAAAACCCTATCTGGGGCAAAGATGAAAGATCATTGAACTAAATTCGCATGGAGAACTTCTCATCACCTGGAAAATCCTTGTCTGGGTCAAAGAAAAAGGCCAGGCAACTGAGTTCACATCAGCTCTGGTGAACTTTGATGTTTAAAGGCTTACCGAGATTGCCTAAGTTTGCAGTTCCGTGGCATTATATCTGGAGCTCAAGCCTGATTTGAATGCCTGTAAATTTGATGGCAAATTGGCCGTCACGTTGAATGATATCCAAGATACGAAGCGTCTCGTTCTCAACGCTGCGGATTTGGTGATTGCAAACAACTCCGTCCATTTACGAAGCACTACCTCGTCGAAGGTGATGCGGCAGATGAGATCTTGGTGTTGGAGTTCGATGAAACCATGCCACATGATGAGACAGTTTTGGACATTGAATTTCAGGGTGTACTCTGAATGATCAGAGGAAGGGATTTTATCGAAGTGCATATGTGATCAATGGTGAGAAAAGGAATATGGCAGTTACTCAGTTTGAGCCAGCAGATGCTCGAAGGTGTTTTCCTTGCTGGGATGAACCTTCTTACAAGGTACAATATTAAAAATACCCACGCTTTGGATGCTGATGCAGTAGTTTTTGTAAGTGTTACTGTGATAAATTTGTTAGCTAAAAAGGTAATAGTTGAAATGTATTAAAAGGCATACGCAACTAAAGTGGAAACATAGTAAATATGAGGTTGGCTTGTAAACTGAAGTTGAAGGGAGCATCCACCTTTGTCCTCCTAATTTGTATCTTGATATGAAAGAGTTGGTCGTCTCCTTCTCTTTTCTCTGGTGAAGGCTACTCATATTTCACCTCTTTTTACTGCTGCTGGTCCTGTGTAATATATATTTGTGATAAACTGTCTACCTGGAAAAGGAATCTGCTTCTTGCCACCTGTCTTTAAACCATAGGCCAAAGTCTAGTACAAAAATGGGTAGTGTCAGCCTTTTGTACATGCTCAACATGGGTTTTGTTGCATCTCTAGTGATGATAAATGAGAATGGAAATGACAGTGAAGGCTGTAGGCAGCAACAACCGCAGAAAGGAAGTAAGAATGTAATCTTTGATTCTATGTCACTGTCATTATGATAGTGACATAGACAGTCATACCTATGTTTACAAAATTCATATAAGCAGCTTCGGGAGAGACAGAAAGCTCATGTGCAATAGTTTATGGCAACTGAAGATGCTTTGAATAAAGTTGCAGAGGCAAGAAAGGCCAGTGAGAAACTGATAAAACGAATGCATGGTAGTGATGATGGCAATGCGGGTTATGCACTCACTGCAGGGGACAATGTTTAGAGTGCAGGAGGCCTGAGACAGTTTGAGTGTTGGTTGCAACATATATTGTAGCTATGACGATAGAGATGGTGATATGAATTATGCGCAGTAGCTATGATAAGTTGTAGACTATGTACAGGCAGTAAGAACAACATTGACTAAGGGAATTGATGGGCTGAGTTTAAAGCAACAACATTCTTTGTGAGATCTGCCTGGTACATCAAGGACGGAGGCCAAAGGGATGTAAGTGGAGTGCATCTTCAGCGAGTAAGTCATTTTCTCTGTTCTTGATGTGTAGGAAGATATGGATAGTGACATATTGCTGAATCTATCTTGATCTGTGATATCTTCAGAGGCATATGGAAATATATATAACCATGAAGTTTGATATCTTCTGATGGCTGTGATAAATAATGCTATAACATCACTGCAATCCATGATATGACAATATATGACACCTGACAAGATGTATGATAGATATGGCTATGATTCTTGAATGGCCTGTACAGTGGGTGAATAAGATTTAGGCCCATGATTACAAATCCCTTTCCGAGTTGGTATCTGGGATGCCCTCATTTAAAATAAATATCTTCTCTCACGAGAGAAGCTGGCATTAAGAGGGAGAATACAACTATATATGCTCCTGAGCTAATATCATTGCTAGACCCTCATGACTCAAAGCCATATGGCTTCAAGGGGGAAATTTCGGAAGAAAACCAAGAAGCCATATAAATACCAGAGGTATCTAACTGCCATGAGTACAATATGAGCCAGAATCATTTGGGAAAGCTGTAAAGCATCAAGTCTGGAAGGATGTGATACACAAAGAGTACGAGTCCATTATGGAGGGTGATGTCTGGGATATGGTCCCTAGACCACAGGACAAAGCTGTTGTCACCTCGATATAAGATCAAGCATGGATCTGATAGAAAATGTGTTGCCTGAGATTTCTTTCTAGGAAGGCATGGATTATGTTTGCACCTGTAATTTACTATTACCCTTGCTGCTACGCAAGGACGGAATCTTCATCAGATGGATGTGAAGACCACCTTCCTGCATGGTGCGATAAAGGAAGAGGTGTATGAAGAGCAACCTTTGGGATTCAAAGTCTAGGATCGAGACACCCATGTTTGCAGGTTGGCTAGCCCCCAGGGCTTGATACGAGAGGATAGATAGCTACCTGATGAAGCTGGGCTTCACTCGTAGTAATGCTAATCCGAACCTTTGCTTCAAGGTTGATAGAGAAAAGCCTCTCATTCTGGTTCTCTATGTGGACGATCTCTTCCTGACAGATGCTGACCCTCTCATTCATCAGTGCAAGAGGGAGCTCGTTGCTGAATTCGAAATGAAGGACCTAGGACTAATGCACTACTTCCTAGGCCTGGAGGTCTGACAGAGACTTGGCGAGACTTTTCCTTTCTCAAGGAAAATACATTGTGAAGCTTTTGGAAAGATTTGATATGGTGGACTGTAAGTCCGTGTCGACTCCGATGAAGCTCAACTTTAAGAAGTTGAGTGGCAGCGCTGCTGGGCCCGTGTTAACAAATACTACTGAGTATCGTCAACTCGTAGGGGGCTTGATGTTCTTAGTGAAAACCCGTCCGGACGTATGTTGTGCAGTGAACACTTTGAGTCAACACATGGTTGATCATAACATTCATTGGGTTGGTGCTAAGAAACTCTTGAGATATCTCTGTGGCACGATAAACCATGGGCTGAGATACACTGCCGGGAGCATGACACTCCTTGGATATAATGATGCTGATTGGGCTGGCAATGTGGTGGATCGCAAGAGCACATTTAGATGTTGCTTCACACGTAGATCTACTTCGGGCAGGAAACGTGTTAAATTTGGACAACTAGGTCCAAACTCCATATTAAGATGCTCAGATTAAGAGGTTAATATTTTTGTTGGATTCCTCTTTCTGAGAGGTGTAAAATCCATATAAAATATGTCTTAATCCGATGAGTGTAACTTATATTTTGAATTTATTATTTTTAATAAATTATATGTGCAAGGTCGGCCGGTTTTGTAATGTAGGCTCGCATGCCCAACAGATGTGTCACACACCCTCATGATGGATATATATACAGGAAAAGTTGGAGAGATTTTCCTCATCATCACAACTCTCATATTCCTCTCTCATCTTAGAGTACGAGCTACCAAGAAGGACGCAGTTTCTGCCCACACGTGTGAAGGACGCAAGAGGACAAACTCAGATTTCGCTAAGCCGAAGTACGGATTTGTCGCTAGGTTTCGCAACTTTTGACCGCCGTTGACTTTGGTCAACGCTTGGTCCAAACAAGTCGAAATTTGGTGGAAGATTCGATTTATGAAGGCCGTACTACCCGACACAAAAATCGAGGTCAAAGGGTTCACCGTTTTGCTGCTGCGTTGGATTCTTTAGCTTGCTGCCCCCGCGTTGACTTTTCGTGACGTCGTTGACTTCGATGAGGACTTGGGTTGGACTCATCTATTCTTGAAGGGTTGTTGTGACACATGTCAATACCGAGCAAAGGAGACTTTGTCAAGTTGAAGCATCCTGTTGACCGCCGAAACGAACATACACATTTTTCCTGTTTCTGATTTGTCTTCTGTAAGATCTACTTATATGTTCTATCCGCATTTTGCTTAACTACTTGTATGATTGCAGAAAGAAAAGTGAAATTGCTACTAGCATAGAACATCTACAAAACTTTACATGGTATCGGAGCTGAGGTGAAGACAAGCTCAATCTATAGCAATCATCATCGAAGGAAATGGGTTCCACTAGTCTTGAATTCAAGGAGAATGACAAGCTGACTGGAAGTTATGACTTCCATCCCTGGAAGATGATATTAGATCTCAAATTAGAAGATCATGATCTCCTGGATCATGTGACAGGGAGGATTCAAGAACCTCCATCCAATGCCTCTGCTGCTGTTAGAAGCAAGTATAAGAAGGGAGAAATCAAAGCAAAGCTGCTGATCAGGGAATCCGTAAATAAGAGTCTGGTTGCCTACATATCTGAACTAGGCACATCCAAGGAGATGTATGACAAATTGATACTTATGTTTCAAGTAAACAATGTGAACCAAGTGCTATTCCTCAAGAACAAGTTGAAGAATATGAAGAAGGGCCGAGATGAGTCTGTTCAAACTTTCTTTCTGAAGTTGACCGAAACCAGGAACAATCTGCTAGGTATTGGGGAGATAATAGCTGATCGTGAGATGGTTCTCACAGCACTTGGAGGACTTCCATATGAATGGCAAGTATTCACAACTACTATTCTCAAGAACAATACCATTCCTAACTTTGATGAGCTTCTATCTAGATGTATGCAAGAAGAAACAAGGATGAAGGAATTTGATAATGAAAGAAATGCCGCCTATGGTGCTCATTCCCGAAAGAAGAACTCTGGCGGTTCTAAGGACAAAAGAAGGACAAAGACTCAAGAAAAGAAGGGTAAATGTTTCACCTGCCATAGGCCTGGACACTATGCTAGAGAATGCCCCTTCAAGAAGGATTCTCCCGATAGTGACGATAACAACAACAACCGAAGAAATGGGAATCGAAGAAATGACAAATCCAAAGGAAAGAGGTAGGCTCACTTTGGTGGAAACAATCAACCTTCTAACAGGTCCAGAAATACCAGGTATGAGGAGTCTAATGTTGTTGATAAAAGAAATGAGTATATTCTGGTATCTGCTCTCTCAGCTGCATCTCTGCCCGACTCTATGGATGTCTGGCTAATTGATAGTGGTGCCTCAAGACACATCACCGGATTCAAGGAAGCACTTTCTGACATGGTTGAAAGGGATACTAATCTAGAAATTATCCTCGGGGATAATGCCACTTATCCTGTGAAAGGGACCGGGACTGTGACCCTCCACTTGTCCCAAGGACAAGTCCTCCGTTTGCAAGATGTACTCTGTGTACCCAAATTGAAGAAAAACCTTGTGTCTGTATCTGCCATGGAAGACAAAGGATTCAATGTTACTTTCTCTGATGGAAAGGTGCTCATGTGGAAGAAGAGCTTCAAGGAGGCTATCTCAATTGGTTTTAGGGTTGGTACACTCTATCAGGTTGGAGGGAGTCCGTTGGGAGCTATGACTTGTGATACTATCCGTCAAACCGAACTATGGCACCGAGGATTTGGACACCTTCATTACAAAGCCCTTCCCGAAGCAAGGAAGGTGGTGACAGGGATGCCTGATTTTGGAAATAATCATGAAGGTGTATGTAAGGGTTGTGCTGAAGGAAAACATACAAGGGGACCTTTTCCCTCAAGTGTCACAAAGACATCTGAGATATTGCAACTGGTCCATTATGATCTTTCTGGTATGTTGCCTGTAACATCCCTGGGGGGATGTTCTTACTATATGACATTTACTGATGAATTCTCTCGCAAAACCTGGATATACTTCTTGAAGAAGAAGGATGAGGCTTTCATGTGGTTCCGTACATTCAAAGCCTTGGTGGAAAACATGGACTCTGAAAAGAAGATCAAGATTTTGAGGACTGATACAATGGCACCGAATATGAGTCAAATGAGTTCAAAGACTTTTGGCAACGTGATTTTTTAAGAGGGAGACTACCACCGCATATACTCCCCGAGCAGAATGGTGTTGTCGAACGCAAGAATAGGACTATTGTGGAAGTCGCCCCCTGCCATGCTTTGTGACCAGGGTCTACCAAAGTTTCGTGGGGAGAAGCCGC
Organism: Pinus albicaulis; assembly: GCA_034641835.2. NCBI lineage: Eukaryota > Viridiplantae > Streptophyta > Pinopsida > Pinales > Pinaceae > Pinus > Pinus albicaulis. Next base: position 1,170,847,990 of record CM076575.1, on the reverse strand, counting down.
AACACGTCGGCCGTGTGTACATTCAAAACCGATGCCCTCATTCCGCTTTGGACTCCAAAACTCCCGAAGAGGTTTTCTCTCAGAAGAAACTCCGATGTCTCACATTTTAGAATTTTTGGATGTCCGTCTGTTCTCTTTCATGTGCCGAAAGAAAAGAGGAGCAAGCTGGATGTTTCTGGGAAGAAAGGAATGCTTGTGGGCTATAGTGAAACTTCTAAGGCCTTTAGAGTCTATGTGCCTGGTCAAAGGGAAGTGGAGATATGCCACGATGTCACCTTTGATGGAGATACTTCCCTCGAAGAAAACAGATCTTCCTAGATCTGAAGAAAATCATGAAGAAAGACCTGGAAATCTGGAAGAACCCCAGGGTGAGACTATGCCTGATATTGAAGGGCCAATGGACCCTATTGATCCACCCCCTTCACTAGGAAAGCGACCATCATGGCTCAGGGACACCCTCGAAGATGCTGAGGGTCATGCCGCCCCAAGGGGGACATTCCGTGAAAGCAAGAAGCCGAGTAGATACCAAGGGTATCTAGCAGCCATGAGTACTATTGTACAATCCGAGCCTGGATCCTTTGAGGAAGCCGTAAAGCATCAAGTCTGGAAGGATGCTATGCACGAAGAGTATGAGTCCATTATGAAGAATGATGTCCGGGATGTGGTTCCAAGACCGAAGGACAACTTCGTTGTCACCGTCAAATGGCTCTACAAGATCAAGCATGGATCTGATGGAAGTGCTGAAAAGTTCAAGGCAAGATTCGTTGCCCATGGCTTCTCTCAAAAGGAAGGGATAGACTATGATGACATATTTACACCTGTGGCTCGATATACCACCATTCGATCTATCACAGCCCTTGCTGCGACGCAAGGATGGAGTCTTCATCAAATGGATGTGAAGACCGCATTTTTGCATGGTGCGATAAAGGAAGAGGTGTATGTAGAGCAACCTCTGGGGTTCGAAGTCCAGGATCAGGACATCCATGTCTACAGGTTGAAGAAAGCCCTCTATGGGCTGAAGCAAGCACCCAGAGCTTGGTACGAGAGGATATATAGCTACTTGATGAAGTTGGGCTTCACTCATAGTAATGTTGATCCGAACCTCTACTTCAAGGTTGATAGAGAGAAGCCTCTCATTCTAGTGTTGTATGTGGATGACCTTCCTCGATTGGTGATGACCTCATTCATCAATGTAAGAGGGAGTCAATTCGAGATGAAGGACCTAGGACTGATGCACTATTTCCTAGGCCTGGAGGTCTGGCAGAGACCTGGCGAGATTTTCCTTTCTCAGGGAAAATATATTTTGAAGCTTCTGGAAAGATCTGGAATGGTGGACTGTAAGTCCGTGTCGACATCGATGGAACTCAACTTTAAGAAGTTGAGTGGCAGCGCTGCTGGGCCCGTATTGGCAAATCCTATTGAGTATCGTCAACTCGTAGGGGCCTTGATGTTCGTGAACACTTGTCTGGATATATGTTTTGCAGTGAACACCTTGAGTCAACAGTTGGTTGAGCCTCATCACTTTCACCGGGTTGGTGCCAAGAATCTTCTGAGATATCTTCGGGGCACAATAAACCATGGTTTGAGATACACTGTCGGGAGCGTGACACTCCTTGGTTATACTGATGCCGATTGGGCTGGCAGTGTGGTGGATCGTGTAGTGCTACGTCCGGATGTCGCTCAATCTTGGTTCTGCTTCAATCTCATGGATGAGCAGGAAGCAGAAGTCGGTGGCTTTGAGCACCGCGGAGGCCGAATACATTGCTGCTAGTATGGCCTGTTGTGAAGCAGTTTGGTTGCGGAAGCTCTTTAGTGAGCCGTTTGGACATGTGCTAGATACCACTGTGATACTCTGTGATAATCAGAGTGGGATTCGTATGACTGAGAATCCTGTGTTCCACGACCGATCCAAGCATATTGATATCAGGTACCACTTTATCCGGGATATGGTACAGCGAGGCGCCGTAAGGCTCGATCATATAGGAACCAATGAGCAGGTCGCGGATATTCTCACTAAGCCCCTGGGGAAGGTCAAGTTCCTAACCTTCCGTGAGAGTCTTGGTGTCGTGGAAAGACCCTATGATGTGGGTCCTGTTGGACGATGAGCTCTGGGAGCTCTGGGGGGCCTTGGGGAGAGCTTCTTGGAGCTATGGGCAACCACAAGGCTAGGCTTGCCAACCTTGGTGGTGTGCTTGGACCCCACCGTTGTGATTTTGAGTTGGTTCACCTCTCATTTTCTGTGCCCCGTATGCATCCTACCCATTGAGTTCAGGGCTCGTGGGAAGTACCTCTCATTTGGCCAATGAGGTGTGGAAAAGTTAGAGACTATTAGCAAAGACTGATGGACGCATCAGAGATTGCCGTACTCTCTATCTAGGATGGCACGGTCCAACCACTTGATCTGGGATCAAGATTTGTGAGGTCCGGGACCTCTGGACTGACTATGTCAGTCGGGGGATGATGTCTTTGTGACTGACCCACTTCTGTTCTGAAATAAAGAAGCCAGCAAAGCAAGTTTCGGCGGGATGACACACGATGTTGATTGCACTAATAGATGGAGTTCTCCCTAGTTGAGAGGGAGTGTTAAATTTGGACAACTAGGTCCAAACTCCATATTAAGATGCTCAGATTAAGAGGTTAATATTTTTGTTGGATTCCTCTTTGTGAGAGGTGTAAAATCCATATAAAACATGTCTTAATCCGATGAGCAGAACTTATATTTTGAATTTATTATTTTTAATAAATTATATGTGCAAGGTCGGCCAGTTTTGTAATGTAGGCTCGCATGCCCAACAGATGTGTCACACACCCTCATGATGGATATATATACAGGAAAAGTTGGAGAGATTTTCATCATCATCACAACTCATATATTCCTCTCTCATCTTAGAGTACGAGCTACCAAGAAGGACGAGTTTCAGCCACACGTGTGAAGGACGAAGAGGACAAACTGTACGGCTAAGCTGAAGTACGGATTTGCTGCTGCTAGGGTTTCGCAGAAACTTTGACCAGTGTTGACTTTGGTCAACGCTTGGTCCAAACAAGCTGAAATTTGGTGGAAGGTTCGATTTATGAAGGCCGTACTACCTGACACAAAAATCGAGGTCAAAGGGTTCACCGTTTTGCTGCTGCGTTGACTTTTAGCTTGCTGCCCCTGCGTTGACTTTTCAGGACAGCGTTGACTTTTGCAGAGTTGACTTGGGTTGACTCATCTACAGATTGAAGGGTTGTTGTGACACATGCTGGGCTGGCTGACCAAAGGAGACTTTGCTGGTTGAAGCATCCCGTTGACCGCCGAAACGAACATACACATTTTTCCTGTTTCTGATTTGTCTTCTGTAAGATCTACTTATATGTTCTATCTGCATTTTGCTTAACTACTTGTATGATTGCAGAAAGAAAAGTGAAATTGCTACTAGCATAGAACATCTACAAAACTTTACAAAACGAAAGTCGGTAGCCTTGAGCACCGCTGAGGCCGAATACATTGCAGCATGTATGGGCCGTTGTGAAGTCACTTGGTTGCGAAAGATTTTCCGTGAGCTGTTCAAGCATGTGCTAGATGCCACCGTTATCCTTTGTGATAACCAGAGGGGGATTTGTTTGTCAGAGAATCCCGTGTTCGACGATCGATCCAAGCATGATGATGGCTGATACCATTTTATCCGGGATATGGTACAGCGAGGCGCCGTAAGGCTCGATCATATAGGAACTGATGAGCAGGTCGCGGATATTCTCACAATGCCCTTGGGGAAGGTCATGTTCCTAACCTTCCGTGAGAATCTTGGAATCATGGAACGACCCTATTTGGAGGGTCCTGTTGGACGATGAGCTCTAGGAGCTCCAAGGGGGTTTTTGGGGATAGCTTGTTGGTGCTATAAGCAACCACTGGGCTAGGTTTGCCGAACCTAGTTGGTGTGCTTCTACCCCACCGTGATGATATTGAGATGGTTTACCTCTCTCTGATCTGTGCCCCGTATGCATCCTACCCATGGAGTTTCGAACTCATGGGAAGTACCTCTCATTTGGTCAATGAGGTGGGAAATGTGAATAGAGACCATAGCAAGACCGATGGACGCATCGGAGATTGCTGTACTCTCTATGTCTAGGATGGCACGTGTCCAACCACTTGATTTGGGATCAAGTTTAGCGAGGTTTCAGACCTCCAACTGACTTCGGGTCAGTGAAACTAACTTTGGGTTAGTATATGACTCTCTCGAGTCCAAGAGAGGTTTTGGACCTCCAATTGACTTCGAGTCAGTGAAACCAACTTCGGATTTGGTGTGTGACTCCTTTGAGTCCTATAGAGGTTTCGGACCTCTGAGCTGACTTCGGGTTAGCCGTGAGTGATGTCTTTGTGACTCACCTTTTGTTTTGAAATAAAGAAGCCAACAAAGCAAGTTACAGCGGGATGACGCACGATGTTTGGATTGCACTAGTGGACGGAGTTCTCCCTAGTTGAGAGGGAGTGTTAAATTTGGACAGCTAGGTCCAAACTTCGGGTTGTGCTGCTTAGATGACGATCCCAATATTTTTATTGGATTCCTCTTTCTGAGAGGTGTAAGATTGATCTAAAGATCATCTCGATCGGATGAGCAGAACATGTTCTTTGAATTTATTGCACTTATGTGCTAGGTCGGCCTGGAATATAATATAGACTTAAATGTCTTATAGGATGTGTCACACACCCCCAAAGATGCTTATATATTGGAGAGACTTGGAGTTCATTATACACACAATGTGTGGAGGATTTTCTTCTCTCTTGATGGCGATGGAGCTGTGTTCTTGGTGCTGCGTCTTTGTGGAGTATTCTTTGTCTGGGTTGTCACGGGGTTGTGTGACACGCTTGGCTGAATGATCTATTGGAGACTTTGCTGGTTGAAGTATCCTGCTGATCGCCGTAACGCCATAATTCTTCTTCTTTGTTGGCTTGTCTTCCATCGATCGATTTATTTGTTCTATCTGCTTCAATATTTTGTGCCCTAATCTGAAATGGCATAGAACATGTTCAGAAATTAACAGGACCCTTAGACATGACGAGTACTACAGGTTTCAGTTGGCGGTGGGATACAGTTCAACAACTCTTTAGCATTCCGTCCCAGCTTCAGGAGAGCAGGATTAGCATAGGATTGAGTCAGGGGTTGGACTGGAGAGCGGTGATGAGTTGGTACGCAGTCAGTGGGCCAATATTCTCAGCCAGAGTTATAACGCATCAGGAGTCGTGGAGCACTGATGCTTTTTCTTGGTGGAATTGGGGTCCAGGAGGATTTGTTGATGACATGCTCAGTCAGAGATTGGTCTGGGATCTGGGCATTGAGTGGTTTGTTCCTTGTGGGTTGACACAGAGGCATAGCATCACCCAACGGTTTGTATGGGATCCGAGCATTAGGTCTCAGTTGCATCGGGCCAACAGACTAGTCCACATATTTGGATTGCTTGAGGGCAAGCAATCTTGGGGCAGAGGATTTGTAATGTTCCTTTTTCTGGTATTCCTTATGACATGGTTAGGATGGACTCTCAGAGTTGGGGGCAGACAGGCAGGGATAATTTTAAGGATGGAAAATTATTTTGAAGTTTAAAAAATTGGCGAATCTTACTAGTCCCTAATATGGAAACTATAAAAATTTTACTGATGTATTTGTAAAATAATTCAAATTTATAATGATATTATATATACTGTATATATAATGTTGGTGAATTTTAACGTAAAATAATTTTATATTTTAAAATTTGGGCGAATCATTTAAAAAAAAAAATGGAAACTGGCAAATCTTTTTTTTGGAAAACTCGTGGAAAATTAGCCCACCTGCGAATATTAGCCCCTAAAATTTTCCATGTAGACAGGTAGGTTGGCGTCATTGGCGGGCTTTTGGAGGGGTTTTGAGGAGTTCTTATGAGTTTTGATGGCATTCACGTGGTATATTCCACCATCCACACAATTTGCCTTTCATTCCGTTGCATTCCGACAACTTTTAGAAAATTAAGTTATTAATGGGCCTAACTCAATTAATACACCTAAGGTGGTATTTTGGGAGGAATTCTTGGAAGGACACCTTAGTGTAATAGCTTTTTGGAACTAGAACGAGAATATTTATAGGATGGAATAGCTAGGAGTGATTTTCAGTGACCTTAGGAGGCATGGTGGCCAATTGACCATTTTTCACATTAAAAAGAATATTTTAATTAAGAGAAACGTGCTCAATGATTAACATAATAATAAAATAGGAGCTTCTAGAGGAGTCCATCAGATCTATAAAAAGAGGAGGAAGGGCCATTAGAGAACATCTTGGCTCTAGTATTGCTTCTTGTATGTGAGGTTGAGAACTCGGTTCTCTACTCCTTTGGCAGTTGCAGGACGAAAACCCTCAGGGGATTTAGAGAGATTGGGCGAGCACCCATCTCCCCTTGGTGAATTCATCCAGAATTTACAGGAGAGCTTAGTAGTGGCAGTTTGGTTCAGTTTTGGTGGAGGGCCCGTGAAACATTGCAGCAGATCCATGAGAGTTCAAAATTGGAAGAGGGTCAAGCTGTGAAGGGTCAATTTTTGAAGGTTCGAATTAGGGGAAATCCTTTCTGGTGTTTTCTGGGTTTAGGGCAAGGATCACTTCCCAAATTCCTAGAATTTATTGAGCAGTTTTCAGTGGGTAAATCAGAGGCCGAAGTCAGACAACAGTGCAGTCTTGAAGCAACAACGCAGTTTTTTGGAGTAGCTTGCTATTGGAGTTGTGGGTTTTGCTTGTTCTCATCACTTGGTGCTTGTAGCTTGCCTTGTGCAAGCCCAGGTGCATTTTCTCCAAATACTTGTACCTCAGCATTATTATTAATAAAATCTTGGCCAATTTATGGAGTTGGTGCATATTTTCTGGTTCTTGTGTTAATTTCTGAAAATTATGTGTTACTGTAAATGCATGTTTTCTATTATCATTGTTAATTTTCCATTAGGAATATTACAACTCAGGTTCTTGTAATCGATTGGATTTCAAAATTTGTTTCGTGCCCCTCAAGTGACTTGCAACTTCACTAATTTTTTACAATAGTATTCTTTGATATGATTGGCTGACTGGGACATGGTTCAGAACTACCCTCGCCGCTTACTAACCACTTCAGTTCAGATTTCTGTTGCAGTACCACACTGTTATGCCACCCAAAATTGATCGCAGAAAACACACTCATAGACTTGATTTTGCTGTTCCTGAACAGGGCTTGTTGACCAACGAAAACACCAGAGGAACACTTGCTCAAAGGCCTCAGAGAACTTAGATTACCATCCTTAAATGGTTATGGTGCCTCAAACCTTGGACTGTGCTATAAGGGGACTCGACTGTTTCAGGAGAAGAGTTGATTGTCTCAGGACTACGTTTTGTTCATAAAATTGCATCAGAAAGTCTTGTCCAGCCTTAGGTTGCTGCCTCAGGACTTCAAATCGGTCACGAATTGTTGGACACCTAATCTGCTAAGGGTTGGTGTGGAATGTAAACAGTCAAAGGGAGTCCAAGAGACCACTTGGTATCTGAAGACCAAGGGTCACGAGGAAGTGTATAAATGTTCATTATTGTGAATAGTAAATGCAATGAACGCTTTTCCTGCTTATGTTGTCTTCTCGATGTGTGTGTTTAACATGGTATCAAAGCGGGCGAATTCCTGCTCTGCTCCAATTTGAGCCACTTGTGGCCTTTCTCTCCATGTCAGTTCTGTTCTCTAATCACCAAACATGCTATGGTACCTTGTCTACTTGTCAGAACTGCTACCCTCCATCGTTTCTCTGTTTGAGAGTCAATACCTAATTCTTCCTTGAAGAACTTTCTGCCTAATATCTGCGCACTTGATTGTTTCTCTTTACATATTATGTATGAGGTCGATTGGGAGTCCATCTACATGTTGTTCTAACCTATCATTCCATATTTCTCCGTCCTCCTGCTATGAATCTTTCGTGTGGTTTTCTGTCAGCGCTACAGACTTTTGGTGTTACACTGATTCATAGTCTGATCACTGTGTTTCTCTTAAAATTCTGCACACCATTCAAATTTCTCTATGCCTTTCTGACACACCCTCAATCTCGAAACCGTCAGGCGTTACCTTCTTCCCTTGCAGTATTAGTTCCCTACGACCTGTCTTGTGAATTTCAGTAAGTTTTTTAGCGTCGACTCGATACCCACACTCGATTGTCAGCCCCTGGCAGCATTGCTTATGAGAAAGAGTGGTATCGCTCATGATACTGACGCCCATAGTGTAACGAACTATTCTTCATGAACTATTTTGTCTTCTTATTTATTAAAGACAGACTGGCTCTGAGCTTAAGCAAAGGTCATTACGTAGCGCTAAAAAAAAGTGGGTATACTTTCTTCTGAGAGCTGGGAATAAAAGTGTTATTTTGAATGGCTCTTCTTTACGAACAATTCTTTTCTTAGGTGTTTGTTCGTCAGGAGTATCAAACATTACAACATATAGTTGGTTTTTGATAAGTTTTCCCCTTTGCTTTAATTCCGGTCTCGAATCAATACGATTTTAACCCGATTTCCTTCCACCATCACCTAACGAATTGTAATCTTGATTTATCTATATGCTGAAAAGAAACAGGTTCAATAGAGCTACTCTTTCCCCACTGTTTGACTCCCACTGTTCGAATCACCCCACTCGTTCACCGACACCACAATGTTAATGGTTTGCCGTATATACTTGGGGGTTGCTGTAATTAAATTGTTGATTCTGCTATGTAATCTACACAAAAGCCTTTAACATGAAGCAACACCGCAGGAAAGGGCCATGAGAAGAACAACCCCTTCTTCCTCGTCTTTAGCCAAGGATATGATCTTGCCGTACCTAAGAAGCCCTCTCTTTATTCTCTCCACCTCACGCCACTGTTCACTGGCATCACACCCATCACCGTTCAACGACATCACCTCTCTAGTTGATGCAATACCGCTCTCCTCCCAACAGTGTGGTGTGGCTGTTGGCTATGGGGTTCGAAAATTTGGTGGGTTGGTTGTGCGGCCATAGCAAGGTTCAAATATTAAACATGGTCTCTCTGTGCGTTGATTGAAGATTAAAGTATTCACTTGATGTGGAACCTGCACTGAATTGACTTATATACATAGGGTTGAATGGAGCCTTGGAGTCATTGCATAACTCCTGTCAATCAAACTTGTGCCACTTAGTCAGTCTCTCTTCTATATTCAATCTCACTGGGCACAGTCTTTGTCTCCCTCATCGAAGCATTGAGGACACATTTGATGAATAGTTCAACAAAGATAAAGGAATCGATGGTCAAATTTGTAGAGATGGCGTATATCTTGTTGGCAACGCTGGAAGTAGTTCCAAAAAGTGTCATTTAAGGAGTGAGACAAGCTGGTATAATAGAGTTGTTGTTCCAGATCGTGAGCGGTTCTCTGCAATTTATATAAAAGTGGTCCTTTGTGAAGGAGAGAATACTTTTGTATTGAATTCCCGCACATTGGTTGTTGTTGCATTTGCTGTGAAATGGATCAAATGGGTAATATATTAGAATTATTGAATACTTTAATACATGCCAATGTTGATGGGATAATAAACATCAACAAGAACACTCTCTGTGATATTAAAACCTGTCTGCAGTATACACAGGAGAAGGTAGATTTTTTGCAGATTGAATCACAGCTACAACAAGATGAGTTACAGAAAAGACAACATTCTAAACCTGTTTTTGTTCAGAACATTTAGACAGACTCCCATCAGCAACAAATCAATAATGTTGATTTCGTACCCAATGAAGGAGCATATTTGCAGAAAGAAGCAGAAGTTTAGTCTGCACTTCCCAAGCCCATCATTAGACCTTGGGAAGAGCTTGTCCATAACAAGCACAAAACTGGTCTTGGATATGACAAGGATGTGTCCATTCATATTCTAGATTACTTAAAGCCCAATCAGTTTCAGAGTGTTGGATTTCTTCATGACAGTTCACCTTCAGCTGTTCCAGATTCTTCTGTTCCACAACAGTTGCAACATATTGTCAAATGCCAACATTGTGACAGAGTTGGCCATGTGAAAGATCACTGTTTTGAACTTCACGCGTGCAAGCATTGTGGTCATCATAATCATCATTCAAATAGACAGCTTCAGAAACAAGCTTCCTGCAAGAACAAAGATTCATCTTGGATGGATTGCTTCTTGGCAATGGGCTTCAACAACCAAAAAGATATTTCAGTCATATGTCAAAATTTCTTCTAGAGTATTGAATAATTTGGCAGTTGATTTTTCTCCATCTTCTCACCTTGTACCTGACAGGGAGGGAATTGATGGTCATATACAAGCTTCAAAGCCACATCAAGCGAGCCTGAGCCACAACTTGTTGCCAAATTCAAAGTTGTAGCCAAAGAACAGAGATGCCCTTGAGCATGCCTTTGGTTGGTGGTCAGCCTTAAACCATCTATGCGGGGTTGATACCTTGCTTTTCAGGTTGACCTTCTCTCTCTTCAAAGAATTGGGGACACTTCCTCTAGCAGAAGACTTCAGCTTCTTGCCAGTTTTCGAGGAGGTCCGCGAATTGCATTATTCATTTCAGAGTTGGTGGTCATCCTCAAACCACCGTAGGTTGAGACCTCCCTTTTCAGGTTGAGGTTCTCTCTTTTTATGCAGGTTGTAGACCTCCCTTCTTCCAAGTTGAAGGTCTCCCTCTTCAAAGCATTAAGGAGCACTTCCTCTAGCTGAAGACCTCAACTTCTTGCCAGATTTGGAAGAGTTTCAGGAACTACACTAGGCGTTCCAGTGCTGGTGGTCATCCTTTAACCACCACCTTATGCTACCATCTCAGAGAGCACATTCAACTTATTGTTGTCATGCATTGTTGTATTTTGTATTGGAGCTCTCTTCTTGGACTCATATATACCCCTTCGGATTAAGGGGGGGAATGTTGGACACCTAATCCACTAAGGGTTGGTGTGGAATGTAAAGAGTCAAAGGGAGTCCAAGAGACCACTTGGTATGTGAAGACCAAGCGTCACAAGGAAGTGTATAAATGTACATTATTGTGAATAGTAAATGCAATGAACGCTTATCCTACTTATGTTGTCTTCTCGATGTGTGTGTTTAACATGAATTAACCTCAAGGCTTTTCTAGTTGCTCCTTAGTTGGAGAATTCCCTGTGCCAGAACAAAGAAAGAAAAGAAGAAAATATCACTAACTAGGGTGGAATCTTTCACCACCGAAATTAGTAGGGAAAAACGGGTCTTAAAACCCTCAGTGCCACTGGCTCAAAGAAAACAGAGATAAATGATCCAATCCAATGATGATCCAAGTGAATTCAACCCTCTTGTATAGATTTCTTTGAGGGAATCTTCCTCCTTAATTGATTGAGTGAGGTTCACTCAAAACCTCCAACTTTGGGTTCCTTAGCCTAGCTACCCCAAAACTTGCCTAAACATTGGGTATTTTGGTGTTTTCTCCTTTATCAAGGACTATAGCCTACGAGGATCGATAGGCTACTTCATCTCTTAGGCAATTAATTTCTCAGGAACATTACACTTTGAGGGTTTTAAGACCACTTTTTTCTCTTGACTAGTTCGGTGGTGGTGATTCCACCCTAGCTAAGTCCCCCTTTTCTCTTTGTCCTGTTACAACGTGTTTTCTAGGAGTACTTAGGATTTGTTTTGGCCAAGAGGCAACTCTCTCTGATATTAATTTTGTCAACGAGTTTTCCATGGTTAATCTAAGACAATAAAGGTTGTATTGGTCACTTAATCCCGTTTTAGCGCAATGAAGGAGCAACCCATCTCAGTCGAGGGGGCAAAGGGAATCTAGGGCTCACTTGCAGCCCGTTTACTTTCCTAAAGTTGTTTTGGGTAGCAGAGCAGTGCGTTAAAATCCTTGAGGCAATGGATAACGTAACCATTCCTGTGGCGAGTTTAAGACAACGAGGGTAGTTCTGAACTTCTTGAGGCCCTGTCCCAATCAACGAGACTTGTTGAAGGATGCTACCATGAATCAGTTGTAGCCACAAGTCATTTGAGGAAGCAAAGAACAATTTTTGAATCCCATTGGTTGCAAAGAATTTGAGTCCGCACAACACAAGTCAACGTAGCCAAGGTCTCTAGTGGATTTCAGTACCAGACTTGAAGGGTGATATAATCACAGAGAAGGACAATGACCAGTTAGAAAGCTCAGGAAGGGCGTTACGATAGCAATTGAAGTAGCAGTTCCTGTTTAAGCAGTTTACTTAATGACAGATAGTCTTGTAAGTTGTCTTGTGGACAAACTGATTAAGTAGGGTTTGATTATTGTTAAACTTCCACTGTTTGTAGTGAAGGATTGTCACTTTTCGTGAAGGCTATATAACCAGGATTTTGGTGTAATAGCCCTAGAGCAAGCTGTTGAATTGGAATAAATTATGAATTAGTGAAGTTTGCTAAAATCTACTGTTGGCTATATGATTATATTCCCTTTATATCTGTTTAACAATTGAAAGAAGGTTGTGTAAACTAGTCAATTTATTTTGGGATTTTTTGTAACCCTATGTTTAAAATAGTAGCGAGAAAGGCCCTTCTTTGACTTGTGCCTTAGTCAAAGTGACCACAAGCAATATTTCCTTAACATGCACAAGTTCCTAAAAATTAGGACAAGTTCATGAAGTAGTTTTACTCATGCGAATAGTTGGAGGCTCAATTATTTGTCTCCTAGTGCAAGTTAGCTTTGGAAAAGGACAAGTAACCAATCTCAATGGTTATTTGTGGCTAGGACGAGTTGCATGAGTCAGTTAGACTTAGTTAACTAGTTAGTCACATGTCGGATTTCCAAAAATAGACTTGCCAAATTTAGATGGGTCAAAAAACTTATAAGGAGGATAAAGGCACACAATTAATCATTGTTTTGTGAGCACAAGTTGGTGAGACAAAGCAATAGAGAGCACATATTTGTGTGTGTGAGCTTGTGAGAGGAAGAACGTGTAAGAGAAGGTTGTGTGCAGATTCAAGGAGGAATTTCCCTTGGGATTTGCGCAATGAATTAGGTAGAATCCCCTAAATAATAGGAGTAACCTATGTGCATAGAAATAGGGAGGCAGGATTACGCTACTTGCAGGTGATTCAAGCCTAGTTTAGGCAGGGAGAACCATTGTGTTTTCTGTTGAGACAATATTGTATTGTAAGAGATCTATTACTCATTCTTCTATCAATAAAATTCTCAAACAAGCAAAGAGTTTTCCTAGTTGGGTTCCCTAGAAATTTTTGTGTCTTGATTATTGAGTGGTGTTTATTTTTGTTCCTACCCCACTGCAAATAAGTAGAAAAAATCTGAGTCCTAATGAAAAGAAACTAGCTTTTAGATTTTTCATTAGAGCAGTTGCATATTTTTGTGGATTTTCTACATGGTATCAGAGCGTGAATAAACACATTCATCACAAGTGCAAATTCATCATAGAAGAAGGATATCTGATCTGAAGTAGCTGCAACCACTATAGGAGTCTTTTCAAGAAGAGGAGGACGAGTTGTTTTGGGTTCTTTCTGTGCTTGAATAAAGGCGAGTTTAGGGCAGTTGTAGGCAGATGTAGAGGACAAATTTGTGCATAGTCTTGGGTGCTAATTCTCTCAAGAACTGGCCACAAGTTTTGTGCAAATTTTTTGGGAAGAGGCTGAGCTCTTGCAGCCTAGTGTTGGAGGGCCATAAGGGCTAACTAGGATATGAAACAGGGGCTGAGTAAGTCTCAAGGTTAGTGCATAAGTAGGGTTAGGTAGAAGAGAGGACCAAGCAATTCTAAAGGTGGATTAGAGGTCGAGTAGGAGGGATGTAGCAGTTGCTATAGGTAGACTTAACTAGGGCCGCAATTCACAGAAGTTGGTGCACAGGCCGAGGTGTTTCAGAGAGAAAAGAACCCGGTTTTCAAGAGTTATGCATTTCCTTTCGTGTTGATGGTTTGCTAGATTGATGGTGTCCAGTTTGGGACATGTTGGTGACAACTTAATAGCAGATTGTTGGGCTGCTAAAAGGTGTCTATTTAGCCCTAAGTTCAGTCCTTGTAAAGGACTAAAAGACTGGTAGGAGAGGCAAAATTATTGGAGCAGAACTTTGAAGGACTAAAGGGCAGCCAAGAGGGCTAGTGAATCAACCCTAGTTCACAGGTGTGGGAGAGCTCTCTAGGAAGTAGGATGGCGTACCGAGGATTGAGAGTAGATCACTGTTTAGAGAGAGCATCGAACTTTGTTCCATGGAAAGGGAGGATCATGATAGTTTTGGAGGATAAGGGGTTGGGAAATTTGCAAAGTAGGCCATACCACCACCACAAGATCCCTAACAATTGACCCAACATACTAAGAATGATATCAAGGCAAAGATGATTATTATAGAAGGGGTTAGAGATCATATAGTACCTCATATCCATGAGAAGAAGACAACTTATGAGATGTTCAAAACAATTTTAGAACTATATCAGAGTACCAGTGATACTAGGAAGCTTGTTGTTAGGGAGACGTTGAGGAGTATTCAGATGAGCAAGGATGGGCCCATCGTCACATATTTGTCAAAGTTCACTCAAATATGAGATGCGCTGGGTGGTGTGGGCGTGATTGTATCTGATCATGACCCTGTGAGGTTTTCCTTACTTGGACTTCAAAAGTTTTGGTATGGTTTCTAGGATGCTGTCATTGGTTGAGAGAATTTTCCCAATTGGGAAAGGTTTTGGATTGATTGCATTCAAAAAGAGATCTAGAGAGGGACTAGAGATGGTAGATCACTTATGACAATCGATAAGGAGAATCTTGCCCTAACAGGCAAGGCCAAGGGCAAGAAGGGCCAAGGAGAGGTTGAGTCCAATCATAAGGGTAAGAAGGATCTAAACAAGATCAAGTGCGTCCATTGCCATGAGTTTGGACACTATGCCACTAAGTTTCCTAAGCGGAAGGAGGAGTCTAGTGAGGATCATGTAGCTGCATCAACGGAGGTAGATGCATTTTATGCCCAGTTCGAGAAAGATTTCTCATTGATTGCTTGCGTGGCAAGCTCAACATACAAAAGTATATGGTATATTGATTCAGGAGCATCCTTCCACATGACCGGGAACAAGAAGGGTTTCAACCACTTGAAGAAGAAGGACATACAATTTCAGATTGAGCTAGGAGATGATGGTTAGTATGCAACTAGAGGAGTTGGTACTGTTAGTTTTCAGAGGGAGTTAGGTAATCCTCTTCATCTCAGAGATGTTGTTTATGTTCCAGGATTGAGGTAGAATCTTGTTTCTAGCTACCCTTGAGGACAAGGGATAAGATATCATCTTCAACAGAGGTAAGGCGTACCTCCAACATGTAATATCCCTAGGGAAATTTTACAGTAATAAACAAAGCATGCATAGACATAAAACCCACAAAAATCACACATAAATTAGACCATGAATTTGAGCCAAAAACTACGTTGTTGAGCCATTTTATTAAAAATAAATGGGGATACAATGTGGTGCTGGAAAGTCTGCTGCTGCTCTTTCTTGGCTCTGCGCTAAACTGCCCAGAAAATGTGCTGTTGACTGTGAAGAATAACTGCTAGGGCCTCCTCCAGTGCTCAGAAAATTCCGGGAAATTAACCCCGGGCTCTCCACAAAATACCCACAAAAACCCACGAAGGAATTGGCCTATGGCTGACCTTGGAATTTCAGCCCAATTTCCCTCAATGGCTCCATTGCTGGGTATTTTGACCCACCTGTAGCTTCTGTTGTCAAATGCCCCCAAAATGCCACCAATCACC
This sequence comes from Pinus albicaulis, assembly GCA_034641835.2. NCBI lineage: Eukaryota > Viridiplantae > Streptophyta > Pinopsida > Pinales > Pinaceae > Pinus > Pinus albicaulis. Next base: position 1,170,832,293 of record CM076575.1, on the reverse strand, counting down.
AAGAAACCTTACTCCCGGGCTTCCCCACAAGTTTTAGCCCCAAACTAACTTCGCTCCTCAACCCCCACGTGTGACACTAGCCAAGATTGCGCAATGCCTATGCAGCTCCTGCTGATGCTGGCCCCAAATCACAAAATGCTGCTCTTGGATCAACCTGAAATGGATGAGACTCCCTCCTTGGGTTGGCACTTGAAGTCCACCGAAGCAAGGGGTGAGATTTCCGCCTGAAAATATCGTGTGCAAATGCACTTGTAGAGTCGGCCTCTGGCTCAAGCGTGATGGTCTAAGAGATTGTTCAAATGATCAAGAATACCAAAATGTGGTTGCCTTCTCCTCTTTTGTCTGGGAGCCTCTCCATTGCCAATGTGGACCCAACATCGACTTTCCCCCACCAAACTCCCTCCAATGAGAGCGTACTTCCTTGTGGGCCACAATTCTCTAAGAGCCCCCACTTCCCACGAGGAACTCAATTTCCTCTCTCTCTTTTTAATGTTTGGGTCTCCACTTAATCCCAAAATTATGTGGGACCTCTAAACCCACATTTCTTAAGTGCAAACATGAAACAAGACAATTGGGCAAAAATGATATTTCCCTTAGCAATATTGCTAAGTGGGAATATCACACAACACTTATCTTCTGAATGTAAGAAGCAAATAGGTGTGAGGGTGAAGAATATCTACAAGTTGCAGGTAGAGACAGATGTGGCCTTGAGCAGCAAGGCAGGGAGAGCTCAGAGTAGAGAAATGGTGTTTGAGTGAGAGCAGGATAGAGCTCTCAAGATGGAGCCTCAGCCAGTATCTTAGTTTGAGTCTAAGATAATTGGCAGTTGGGCTGACCAACAGGATGATGAAGAGCATAGCCCAGTGCGAGTGGAGGAAACGACTCAGTCAAAGATTCTCAATATAGAGAGAGCTCGAGCCAAGTGGGCAGAGGATTTGGTTAAGGGAGATCAGAAGAGAGTTGAATCTTTCAGTTTCACTTCCAAGTTCCAGCGAAAGAAAGCAAACACAAAGTACACAAGGTACATGGTACTTATGACTGAAGTGATGGACTCACAGAACATGATGGGAAAGAACATGTTTTTAGATCAGGTTTCGCAGAGGAAAGCGGGGAAGTCTTCTAGTTCAGAGGGATCAACTGCAGTAGCTGAGAATGTGGTAGTGGTGGAGACAGATCCAAGTGGACGAGGTTCTTCTAGAAGCACCTTCCTCGATAAGAGGGAGTGTTGAAAATAGTAGTGAGAAATGACCTTCTTTGACTTGTGCTTTGTCAAAGAGACCACAAGCAATCTTTCCTTAGCATGCACAAGTTCCTAAAAATTAGGACGAGTTCTTAAAAATCAGGATGAGTTCATGAAGCAGTTTTACTCATGCGAATATTTGGAGGCTCAGTTATTTGTCTCCTAGTGCAAGTTAGCATTGGAAAAGGATAAGTGACTAGTTTCAAAGGTTATTTATGGCTAGGTCGAGTTGTATGAGTCGGTTAGACTCAGTTAACTAGTCAATCACATGTTGGAGTTCCAAAAATAAACTTACCAAATTTAGATGGGTCGAAAATTTTATAAGGAGGATGAAGTCACAAAATTAATCATTGTTTTGTGAGCATGAGTTGGGGAGACAAAGCAATAGAGAGCACAGGTTTATGTGTGTGAGCTTTTGAGAGGAAGAGCATGTAAGAGAAGGTTGTGTGCAGATTTGAGGAGGAATTTCCCTTGGGATTTGTGCAAGGATTTAGGGAGAATCCCCTAAATAATAGGAGCAACCTATGCACATAGAAATAGGGAGGCAGGATCAGGCTACTTGCAGGTGTTTCTGGCCTAGTTTAGGTAGGGATAACCATTGTGTTTTTTGTTGATACAATTTTGTATTGTAAGGGATCTATTGCTCAATCTTAAATCAATAAGATTCTTAAACAAGCAAAGGGTTTTCCCAGTTGGGTTCCCTAGAAAATTTTGTGTCTTGATTATTGAGTGACTATGTTTATTTCTGTTCCTATTCCACTGCAAATAAGTAGAGAAAATATGTGTCCTAATGAAAAGGAACTAGCTTTCAGAATGCATATTAGAGTAGTTGCAGATTTTCATGGATTTTCTACACCATAAGGGCAAAAATTCCCTTGTGATATTACACAATGTTCCTCCAAGATTGAAACAGACTCCCCCTGTTCCTGCTGCTTCTGGATTCCTAAATGAAGTGCCATCAAAGAAAGAATATATGAATGCTGCTCGGATCTCCATTGCTGGAATTCACTTGCATCAATTTGAAGCTACCAGATCGATCTGGGAAAATGATTTATTCCTTTTTTTATTGAGTTGGGCAAATTTGAAATTAATGGATCCATCTCTGTTCATCATGCTCCCATCAAGTGTTTTCTATTTTTTTTTTGACTCTTCGAATTTATATTAGTTGTTACCATAACAACCTAAAACAGTGGATTGAGCTCATGCCTGAAGATGGCTCTATTGCTTTCGAGCCATAATTTTTAGTAAATATATTTTGGAAGAGCTGTCTAAAGCCTTTTGAAAAGAGGTTTATTATTGAAAGATCCTTTGTAGTTTTTCCCCTTCTTGTGAACATGTCTTTCCAATTGATTGGCATGTCCATTTTGGAAATAATATCTGCAAAAGCTTCTTGCCATACAAGATTTGCACATGCACATTCCAGAAAAAGATGTTATATAGATTTTGAGCGAGAAAAACAAAAAACACATGTGGTGGGACCTTGAATTCCTCGCTTGATAAAATTATCTCCACTAACTATTTTCCCTTGAACCATTGCCCAACAAAAGATGTTTATCTTTGGTGATTTTCTGAATTCCAAATCCAAAATTTAACATAAATCACTAAGTGCAAAAGCGCACATGATTAGAACATTGGGCCAAGTTGGTCTTAAGCCACCTTGTAATGTTTAATATCCTTACATCCCCCCTTAAGAACAACTTGGGATAGGAAGGATCTAAAACAATGTTGCACATATTGCGAATCGCGAGAATATAGGAATATCATGATATTATTGCCGAAAAATATCGCGATAATTTGCCCAAGCTAATTTCAAAATTATTGCGAGATGATGGAAAATTATCGGCCTGTTACAAAAAACCGTGAATATTAGTTGCATTTTGGGTTTTTCAACGATCATTTTCATTTTTTATTGTGCTAAGATTGAGCTTTGAGGGTTGTGTGAGCGTTGTGACCATTTTTCACTAAACAAACAAGGGAAAATCCATATCCATATTTGCCATCAGTTGAGCATTTTTGGAGAGAAAATTTACTCCAGTATACCATATCCATATTTATTTTTTCCAGCTATGTAAAAAAAGAAATTGCCTTCCTTTTCCTTGTTATCTGAAGTGAACAAAGTTCCTTCTTATACTAAATGCTCCAGAAGACTTGGAAGATTAGTATATACTATAAATTTAGAGTCTGCCTCTTCTTACCCTCTTTTGAATTTCCACATTTGTTTTGTGTGGTAGGTCCAAAACATGAAAACATGAAAATTTAATCAGGGCTCTACAAAATGGCAAAGCCATTGGACCGAATGTGGGAGTATGGTGAGCCATGTGAGGATGATAATAGAGAAAATCTAAGGTGCAAGCTCTATGGAATTGAAATGTTTGGCGGAATCACCTGCTTGAAATACCACCTTGCCAAAATCCCAGGGCATGATGTGCATATTTTCCCTAGAGCTACCCTAGACATTGTCCTTATTGCAAAGAACTCAATTCTTGATACTACTAGAAAGAGAGATTAGAGGGAGGAACTAAGGAATTTCATCAGAACCACAAGTTTCTCAAGGGCGAGGGAAACCTAATCCTTGGCCACACCTTTTTAGTGCAGTATTATTATTGGATTATCGTTATAGTATCTAGAATCTAGAGGCCTCATGATGATCATCTCACGAGATACATTTTTTTTTAATGTGATTTTGTATTAAGTTTTAACTATTATCTTGTCAAAACTTATGAGCCATGACTGAGGAGTCCAGACAAAATGACAAATATCATATTTCAGACTTCAGTATCTACATCTTATTCATTTTATATTGTAGTTTTATTTTCATATTTGTGTGACAATGTGTTTGTTTGATGTTGATGTTTGCTTTAAAAGAATAAAAATTTGAAAAAATGTCAGGACTCGGGTAAATATCATATTTCAGTATCTACCATCAATGATTGATCTACATCTTATACATTTTATATTGTAGCTTTGTTTTCATATTTGTGTGACGATGTGTTTGTTTGATGCTGATGTTGCTTTAAAATAATACAAATTTGAAAACAAATGATTATTTTTGTATTTTTTTCAAGTTTTCCGATAATTTCCGATATTTTCCCCGATATTTCTGATAATTTAAATTTTGGACCCCTGGCGATAAATTGCTCATAATGATAAATGTATCCGTGATATAAAAAGCAATAGAAGAAGGATGTGTTATGAACTTATTCCTATCCATCCTTAATGACTACTTCCTCCGTGCGTAACATTTACTGAAGATGTAAAGGGATGGAATGTCAAGGGCTTAGTGTGGAGTGTGTTGACTGTAAGCAAGTTGGAGAAGAAGAACAATATCTAGAAGATGGAAATGTTGAAGTTGGAAGTGATTTCATAGTGGCCACAGGTGCTGAAGATGAAGAGTGATCCAACCAAACCTAAAAACAAATACTCCAAACAACACTTGTGCTAAGATGGCATCTCATCATAAAAGGCACACATCGAAAGGAAGAAAAAGAGACTTCCATTATAACTAAAAGAGAATTGGAAGTTTTGAAGCAAAAAAACTCTAGCCAAATGCACTAAAAGGCAATTGTTTGTTGATGATCCATAAGAATACTTTAGGCAACCCAAGAATCCCATAGAAGATGAAAGTGGTTTAACAAGGCATTGGCATGAAGGATCAACCAAAGTGCTTCAAGGAATCAAAGGGTGTTGATTTGCCTCTTGGACAAAAGAATTAAAAAATTCACCAAGTGCTCCAAGTTACACATAAGCATGCATGTGTACAGGGAAGCAGCAGACTTGCCATCATAACAGTATAGAGTTGACACACTGAAGAGTATCCTTTATAGAAGCACAAGTAAAACAAAGCACTGACAATAATCGACATAAGTTGTAAGATTCCCTCCTGCATATTCTTTTAATTTCTAATAAATTTCTAAGTAATGCTCTGATACCGCTGTAAAATTCCAATATAAAATTTCTGAACTTTTTGTTATATTTTCCCAGTGAGAACTTTTGTCAAACAAGTTACAGACGTACTGCCGTAGATGAAATATAGTTATTGCAAACAATTACATGAAATAATTGGTCTTTAATTAGCAGCTGATATTCCATAAAAAATCAGAATTTCAACTATACCAATGATAGAACTCCAGGACAAAGCTATTCTGACAATTACATGTGACAACAGCTCTCAGAATTTAAGAAAGTATACAGCAGAAATCAGAACTTGGAACCTGGTATCCTTGGCTGCTTGCAGAGAGAAAGATAATGCTCAACTCGTGATACAGGGATGTACATTGCTCAGATATTGCAGAGGGAGTGAGCCACGCTCATTGCTATGCTATTACACTGTTGAACACTATCCCAAATGGTCTCTGAAAGCTACAACACTTGCACGTAGTTCCAGAATGAGGATATAGTAGCTCGTTCTTTCCTGTAGGTCACCTATGGAGCACTCCACGAGCAGGACTGATGTATATATAACTAATATAACCAGCAGAAAAGGAACCATGGCATGTCCAAAGGTTATAGCTGCCTCCACAAGGTATATGCCTTTCCCAACTGGCAAGAAACTCTGAAATCGATTCCTTTGTGAGGAAACACTCAGCCCAATACACAGTATTATATCAGCCCACCAAACAGGAGAAAACCCACTTCAGAATGTCTGCAATTCGACTTGCCTCCAGTAATAAAACTTAGACCCAAGAATCAATCTTGTCTAGCAAGGGAATGTGTGCCACGCCCTTAGAAATTAGTAGTGGAAAACGTACTACCCAGTCTCCAGTACTTCGAGCCAGCTAAGGAATGGAAACTAACACTCCCAGAAAGAGTATACTCCTATGGTGACTATCAGAACTCGTTCCAGTTCCTGTTCATCAACTCGTTCTTCATTTAAGTGGCTCAAATGGCAGAAATAAAGAGAAAATCGACTTCTTATCAGCTGTAACCAAATCTCAGATCTGGGCTTGAATCTTTGATTCCATGATTTTATCTCCAACCTGTAAGATGACAAATGAAGAGCAATAAATGAGATATTCAACTGATAACACCTCTTCCAGCTCAAATCTCTAGATCTCCTTTGAATTCCGGCGTTGAAATCTGCATGATTTCACTTTCAAATCCAAACGAGGGTGTCTAGTTGCAACACTGAAGTCTGCTATGGCGGATAGGGTTCCAAAACCCCAAGCTTCTCCTTCAAACTCTCTCCAAGAACTCTTTTTCTAAAAACTCAAATGCACGAATGAATTAAGAGAGACTCCCTCATTTCCTTTTTTATAACTCACTTACCATTTCCCTCCAATTGAATTTTTAAAAGCACTTTTCCTTTCTTTATTTAATAAAGTGACTTTTATAGACTAATTAAAGTCATTTTTAAAGCCGGAAAATGCTTAATTCACCTATGTGGTCACACTGGCCACCCAAAGCCCCTTTTCGTCATCCTTCCCTATAGATCTTTTCGCCCTGATTCCAACGAGCTACACTAAGGTGTTTTTCCAAGTAATCAGACCGAAACAACACCTTAAACGTAATTAATTAAAATATGCTTGTTAATAATGCCATTTTACGGAAATCGTTAGAATGTAATAGGACCAAGAACAAACCGTGCAGAATTGATCTCAATGATGAAATATGGTAAGCGATCTAGTCGGACCCATAAAGCTCCTCTAAAACCCTCTGGGCCCACCAATGGAGTAATCCAGCTCCTGTGACCTAGTTGGCATAAGCTCTGGAGACTCCTCCTAATCTCATCACAAGATAATGTAAAAATTGGGGACATTACAACCTCCCCTCCCAAAAATTGCTTGCCCATCATGCAATGTCATCACAGGCTGCTGCACCACAAACTGATCCAAACTAATACCAAGATCCCAAACCATCTTGATCATCGTGAAGCATTCCTCGCCCCACACACTTCCCAACAAGGCATAGATACCGAAGGCCCTTTGCATACTGCCAATAAGTAGAGCATCTCGAAAATGCAAAATCTCGGCCATCTCCTCGAGTAGTTTCTCTATCGGAAAACCAACCTCATGCACCTCAAAAGTGAACTCCTGGAAGTACAATCCAACTCCTATTGAAAAGGGTCCTCGCCCATATAAACCAATCATTGTCACCTCTAATACCATCAGCGAATCATTGCGAAGTGAAACACCCTCTGCCAAACTGAAGTCCAATGGAAGATCTGGGTGATCTTCCCTTGTAAACACCAACTCACTCATAATGGTAGTTGAGCTGTCGAGACTTGTAATGCCAAGGCCCCATGCTGGTCTCAAAGGGAGACTGCCATGTTGCTGTTGTGCCACTCTGATCATAACTGATTGTTGTGGTGAAGTATGACTAACTGTTAGTGCCCATCTGTGTGTCATCTCTAATCCCTATATGCAACCAATAAATGGACACCATGTATCATGAATCAATCTGGCGCATGCTAAACTACCATGCTCTCACCAAATCACATAGCGGACTCTGCTATCCCATCTCCTTGTGATGTACCCAATTACTGTTTGGAGCCCAACTGCTTTCCTGTAAAAGAGGCTTACCATCCATTGTGCCCCATGCTCGTACAATGCCTCGAAATGTCTTGTTGAAGGTGTGTCATGCAACTCTTTCCTGATCATCTTCCTAAGTGTGTACTCAGGGGCAGAGCATACGATGCCTCTGTAGTGGGTCACGCCATCCCTAATCCTGTATTTGTCAACTCACGCTCCGACCATATGCCTCAATTGGGAAGTTATTCTCCTGTCCACGATGCACTGTGTCTCACCCAACCATCTCAAGTGACCCCCATGTGTCCTACTATATGTGGTGAGAGCATCAAAGCACATCAACAGAAGTCTTTGCAATAGTATGCAAGACTGGAAAGTGACAGATACATGGGTCAATCCCAAGGGCATGATCAAGAACCCATATGGATACCCACCGCTAGTCCTGCGAGTATCCTGCTCTTTGACGCTAATCAACTGATGTTCCAATCAAAGATCAAACTTCGAGGAATTGAATGCTCCCTGACGCTCATTCATCCACTCATTGATCCTGGGTAAGCCAGGCCCACTGGTATGCCTGATGTCCCAATCAATCGATCTCCCCAGAAGAAATGCTCCGAGATCCTGCTGTGCAACACCATACACCACTGCATAAAACCATGCATCATCGTACTCCTCTGCATACCTCTGCACACCATGGCATATCCCTGTACCCCACTAGGTATCAACGCCTGTTGCTAACGCACCTTGTACTGTCTAGTATCCCACATGCGCCAATGTATCTGCCATCCTGCTAGTGGACCCACTATGATGCGATTCATATCTCCTTCTCTGTCATGGTTGGACCTAAATGGCATGACTCCTCACATGCTAATGGGGATGTCACTGCTGTGCCGATCCTCGGTGATTCTTGTGCCCAATACATTGGTGGAAGAACATCATCCCCATATATTGCTTTGTCTGGTGGCATACAAATGCCATCCCATCTGACTAACTCCTGTCGGGGCATGCTGACCACCTTACAACCCCATGCATGAACGATGTGCCAAGACATCTCCGGGTGTCTGCACACTCCTCCATCAAACCAACTCACCACTAGCGCTGACCAAAACTTCGATGGAAATGTGAAGGAACGTGAGTGTTTGCTCAGTAGGTCAATCACCCTATCAACGCCATAGTCATCCTTCACACCTTGCAAATGATTGAAAACCCCTCCTAGATCCCAATGCCAACCAGGGTCTTCAGTAGCCACTCCACTCGTGTCAACTAAACTTGGATCCTAGATGGATGTATCCTCATCTGAAATATATCTGTCTCCACATCCAGTGGGTGTATAATTAGAAACCTCTAGAACATACTTCTCTGAAAGTGCCAGTTCCTCCAGGTACCCCTCGTGCTCCAATATCATAGGAAGCTCCTCTATCAAATCATGAGTGCCTCTAACATCCTCTTGTGTGATGGTTGCCATATAAGATCATACACAATTCAACTCCATACCAAGTTGCTTGACTCGTAACTCGGATTCTTGAAGGGCGATCTGAGTGCTCTTCAAGGAATCCTGAGGAATCTCAAGCTCATAAGTAAGCCTGTCAACTTCCTCCTCTTTCCCTACTAACACATCATGATATATCTCAGCAAGCATGGGTAGGTGTTCTCTGTCTAAAAGGAGGCGTAGGTAGTTATATTTCATCTCTACCAATGCCTTTCTGAGGGTCTGAAAATCTACAAGTGAAGGCTCTCCTCCCAAACGACCATGTGTCACTGCACTTATTTAACAATAATCTGTCACCAGGACCCGTGTATCATCATATTGCCTTGTGGCTTCCCTAATCTTGTCTGCGTTCATATTCAATTGGTTTTCCAAGTTATAGGCATAAGTAGGTTTGTGAGCAACATCTACCTCATCAATTGATGGGTCTGGGTTTGCACCGTCGACTACCTGTGTGTTATCATCTTTGCACACCTCTTGGGAATCATCATCAAGTGTCGTAACCTCATGATTTTCTTTGTTCCCATCATCTTATTCAACAATCTCGCTATAGCAAATCCTGATTCCCTTTCATCCCAAACTCCCGTTCCAACCAGTTGGGGGTGAATCTGTGATAGCATCATTTTCAATGGGTGTGACTTTTCCCAATTCGTCTTGGAAGGTTTGATCATGGTTTTCACCTTCAATCCTTGCTTCCTGGTCCTTGACTACATTTTCATCTTTGGATTTGCTATTCCTTTTTCTATTTACTGCCTTTGATGACACCCATGCTTCCATGTGCTCTATCACCTTTGCAAAGAGAGAGAGATAATGCTCAAATTGTGATACAGGGATGTGCATTGCTTAGATATTGCAGATTGAGTGAGCCATGCTGACTGGTATGCCATTTCATTGTTGAACGCTGTCCCAAATGGTCTCTGAAAGCTACAACACTTGCATGTAGTTCCAGAATAAGGATATAGCAGCTTGTTCTTTTCTGTAGGTCGCCTATGGAGCACTCCACGAGCAGGGCTGATGTATATATAACTAATATATCCAGCAGGAAAGGAACCATGACCTGTCCAAAGGTTATAGCTGCCTCCACAAGGCATACGCCTTTCCCAACCAGCTAGAAACTTTGAAATCGATTCCTTTGTGAGGAAACAGTCAACCCAATACACAATATTATATAAGCCCACCAAACAGGAGAAAACCCACTTCAGAATATCTACAATTCCTCTTGCATACAGTAATAAAACTCAGCCCCAAGAATGAATCTCGTCCAGCAAGGGAATGTGTGCCACGGCCTTAGAAATCAGTAGTAGAAAACGTACCACCCAGTCTCCAGTAATTCAAGCCAGCTAAGGAATGGAAACTTGCACTCCCAGAAAGAGGATACTCCTATGGTGTCTATCAGAACTCGTTCCAGTACCTGTTCATCAACTCGTTCTTCATTTAAGTGGCTTGAATGGCAGAAATAAAGAGAAAATCGACTTCTTATTAAATTTAACCAAATCTCAGATCTGGGTTTGAATCTTTGACTCCATGATTTTATCTCCAACCTGTAAGATGACAAATGAAGAACAATAAATGAGATATTCAACTGATAACATCTCTTCCAACTCAAATCTCTAGAAAATCTTTTTTCTCTTTTGAATTCCGGCGGTGAAATCTGCGTGATTTCATTCTCAAATCCAAACTCGGGTGTCTAGTTTCAAGTTTCAACACCAAAGTCAACTATGTCGGCTAGGGTTCCCAAACCCTAAGCTTCTCCTTCAAACTCTCTCCAAGAGCTCTTTTTCCAAAAACTCAAATGCACGAATGAATGAGGAGAGACCCCCTCATTTCCCTTTTTATAACTCACTTAACTTTTCCGTCCAATTAAATATTTGAAAGCACTTTTCCTTTCTTTATTTAATAAAGAGACTTTTATAAACTAATTAAAGTCACTTTTAATGCTGGGAAATGCTTAATTCCCCTATGTGGTCACACTGGCCACCCAAAGCCCCTTTTCATCATCCTGCCCTATAGATCTTTTCACCCTGATTTCAACAAGCTTTTACACTAAGGTGTTTCTCCAAGTAATTGGCCCGAAACAACAACTTAAGCATATTTAATTCAAATATGCCTGTTATTAATGTCGTTTTACGGAAATCGTCAGAATGCAAAGAAATAATTCTGTGTCATTTGCTGAAATTTTCTATTCTGTGTCAAGAAGCTAGAAAGTCTGATATTTTATTAACATGTTCAAAGTTCAAACATATGGGAAAGTGATGGTGAAGAATGTCAGTGCTGTCTACCAGTTTCCCATTTCCAGAGTCTTTTGAGATTTTGTCTTCACAACTTCCAACAACTTTTGCAGGTGCATTTCCTTATTTTAAATTTCTGCTTTTAGGTTTTAACATGCTTGTAGTGTTCTTATATCTTGAACATAAATAATATTTTTTTTGATATTCTTGTTTTTTTGGACCTTCATGGCATGTTCTAATTTCTTTTATACACATTTTACTTATTTGGATTTCTAAACAACCCAATGAAACAATTATATAGTGTTATGTCATAGCTATCAGCATGGATACCAGTAAGGTTCTGCAATCTATTACAAACTGATATGAGCTCACAGTTTTAGTATTCTCAAAATGTTTCAGTGATCTTTCAAATACTGTTTCGAAAAATAGTACAGCATTATGAAAATGGAGCTTCCTATAAAAGAAATTTACTATATTTCTGATTTTATCGTTGCTGCAGGAGGTTTGAATTGACGAGCGAGGATGAATCAGAGGCTACAAAGATTGTTATCAAGCCTTCAGGAAAAGCATTGGATCAGTTAGAAAATGTGGGTCAACAGCAATCTTTAATCTTTAGCACAGATGGGCTCTTGCTTGCTGCAGGTGGTGAAGTAAGTGTTAGATTTACATTCATAAATATGAGTTAACCAAAATCCTGAAATTCCTTTTCTTGTTGGTAAAAAATGCTTCCTTCGATTACTAATATGTTTAAAATATATACATACAGTGCATTTTTACCAAAAAGGATCATGTGGGTGGCCACCACAGGAAAAAGTATAATTGGTCTAAAAGCGATAAATCCTAGCAAATTTCCCCAGGTCATATGTAACATAAATTTAGTACCACTTGACCATACAACATATAAGTTTAGTGTCCCCAAAATAATTGCCACTAAGGCACAGAAAGGGAAAAAACATGACACATTAAAGAAATCAATGTGAGCCACCACTAGGAGGGTTTACAATAAATTTAGTACCACTTGACCATACAACATGTAATTTTAGTGTCCCCAAAAGGATTGCCATTAAGGCACAGAAAAGACAAAACATGACACATTCAAGAAATCGATGTAAGCCACCACTAAAATCAACCCACATTGTGTGAAGGATCGCTCTTGTCTTTTCTTTAGGGCCCCAAACCATCATTATTAGTCTCCATCTCATGTACAGCAATGTCTCAAACATCATCTTCAAGTTTGTTTTTTTGAGAAATTGCTAGCTTGAGAATTGGGAAATTGACATTTAATTATCATGCAGGGGCATTGTGTGACCAATTGTGGTAACGTTCTCTTCTCTCCCTCACAGTGTGACCAAGTTTTGGCTAGGCCTCCCCTCAATCAATTGAGATCTTATGGATTGGGCAAAGGGGATTGGATAATCAAGGGGAGATTCCTTGCTCATGATGCAAGGTGTGTTAGCTGTTGGGTTACTCCTAAAGTGTCTACACCTTGTTTGGGGGTGCTTCATGGAATTTGGGCTACATGGTGTATGTTCAGTCTTTGGATGGTTTGAGATGGATTAACACATGTGAGATGGCCCATGATGGATTGGCACATTGGAGTTACTTTGCTTAGTGGTTGCTTGACCTCAAGTGGGTGCTTGCTTGGCATTGTTCCATAGGCATTGGAGTTCTCTTGATAGCTTGGGGAACATCCTTCATGATGGCCACATGAAGAATTTTACTTGCTTGGAGAATTGTCTATTTAGGAGGGGTGTTGTGCATTTTAGAGGGGAGCATCAGGCCTTGGATAGCATGGGCTAGCTTGGATTCTTGTGTGGGCTTGGAGTTGGTTTAGGGATGCCTAGGTAGCGATAGTGTTCATGTAGGGGGAGTGGACCCAGTGGAGTACATGGCTTAGGAAGAACGATGGAGTCTGTGTGGGCTTGTGACAAATAAGTCTAGAGTCTGGACACACCTTATATAGCTACACATCTTGCAACTTTTATTGTGCACAACATAACCTTGGAGCTTGACATGTGTACCCTTGGAGTGGAGTGCTTCACTTGTGTGAGTCTACATGTGTTTATTGTATGTTGCATGTGTTGAGAATTTGGAGGGCCAAAGATTAATTCAAATTCTCTTCTTGATAATTACTTGTGAGCTTACTTGATTTACTTATGTGTTCTCTTCTTAGCTTATTTAGTTTTTCATCAAGTCAATGTCTTGTCTTCTCTTCTTTAGCTTATTTACTTATGTCTTGTCTTCTCTTCTTAGCTTATTCAGATATTGGAGACAAGATCATTCTAAATCTTATCTTTCACTTCGCATATCCTTGAATCTTTATTTGCTGGAGATATATTACTTTCTTATATGAACTGTGTTTAGGAAGGTAAATCACAGATTTACCTTCCTCCTTTTCTCGCACTGCAATTCAGAGTATAACACTTAGACTGCTCATCAACCTAATTACCATGCAGAATATCATCCGAATGGTTCTTCTCTTCAGACTAGTCACAATCCTTACAACGCATAGGGCACAGACTCTATTCCGCTTTCATTGCAGGTGTTTATTCACAGGTTTGACTGCACTTTAGTCGGCAACCTCTTCTCATTGATCCACATCCACTGTATCAAAAACAATACCCAAAAACAGATCCGCACCTTGTACTTCAACACTGCCTTTAACTCGCATTTATAACAGACTTCTTCACGCTCTTATTACCTCAGAGCTATCCGCAATTTTCTGTGCTGAAATGGGCCACAACTTCTTATATATATAGTGCTTTCTCTCTGTTTTTAGGCCGACCCTACAACAAACTTGTAGGCTGACTTCATCACTGCATAGAGGCCAACTTGAAGAGCATAATTTCCAGCGTTAACGAGGTGAAGATGAAGGCTGTTTAGAGCCACTTCATGACAAGTTCTTGAAGGCATTTTCTTCATATACATGACTCTTAATTTACCCTTTATAACCAAAAGACAATCTAATAGACATCAAGAAGAAGTCTATAGACCTATAATAAAAATCTTGCTCATGAAACCCATGAAGCAAGTACAACCAAAAAAACATTTTATTATCTTTGTCTTCTCCTATACATAAATACATAATTACATGGTCAATATGAGGACCGATCCTAGTTACACTTTTCAACACTCCCTCTTAACTAGGGAGGTATTCATACAGGTACATGGTCACTTTCAAACTGAAGAATCTCATAAGAAGAATCGGATTGGTAATCACATCTGTATAGCATCATATCAATCAACATTGTCCTAGTGCAAAGCCTTGACTAACTTCCCCATCTCTCAACGGGACAATGGGCTACAATGCTGGTGAGACACATGACTTATAGACACCATAATCATTGTCTCTCCAAGGTACATACTCCACCCAGGTGTTCCCAAAGTATGACCTTCTTGGACTATTCTTCTCTTACGTAACTAGTCCTCAAAGAATATCGGTCCCTGACTACTCTTATCTTGAATGCCCTATCACATTCTCAAAGAGTATCGAATGCCAAATGATTACCCAATCCTCCATTTTGTCTTCCCAAGTGAAGACCATAATGATGTGTCTATCCATTCTCTCCACATGGCCTACGTTGAGACTTAGGGCTGTTAGTCTTGGTCTAGTGCATAACACATGTATTAGAGAATCATATATGTCACTCCCTCTTAACTCAGGAAGGACATACTCCAAGTTTCTTCCAAGCAAGAAACTTATCACCAGGCTCCCTCTCATTTAGAGATCTGCAGCAACAATGGTGAGACACCTAGCTGCTCATGAAGACTTCCTCCCCTTGATGTCATGGATTTCGATATTGAGGAATCTTCAACCTTTGGCTTGATAGGGCACATATCATCCATCACTTTCATCCACGAATCATGTCAGATATTAGAAAGTGATTTATCTGACTTCCTTATCTGGTTAATTTTTATGCCATGTTGCTTCTTTCGAAACATCTCCAAGGATCTTACATCCTTTCACATGATTGGCAGCCCTGCACAAATTCATCCAGATAAACATATACATATGAACTTTTAAAAACAAAATTTACCTCAATGATGATCTTTCACCGTGACATCTTCCTGTAGGCATCGACATCCTCTATTCAGATTGACATATCTCCTAATGATATGTCTTGTCAATGGTCTTCTTCTTTACTAGACTTCTATCAGAGTCTACATATCCTCCCAAGAGATATTCTAGTCACATCTTCTTGGCTTTTGGATGATAATTGCCTCTTGACATGGTTGCACTTCATGATCTCTTCCTTTCTCAACATCTTCATTCCCAAGAACTTCCAATTTCCAGTTCCTTGTTCATATACAACCACCTCATATTCCATATGAGGATATATTATGTTGATTTCATCTGTCTGTGCACTGTGAGAGATCATACTTCTAAATATAGAAGTTCATTACCTGCAACCATATGACATGACTTCATAGCATCCAGTGTCAGCATATATATACCTCATACCTTTTTCCTTTGAGTCATCCTGAAGAACTTCATTCTCTTCACTTGATTCATCAATATGTCATAACATCCTAATCCCAAAATTCTGTAGCATAGAATTCTCGATGAAAACTTTCTTGCTTTCTTTCTAATCAGTGAATCCATAGAGAATTCCATTAGAAAATGTCAGCACTGTTTCCATGATGACCCTTGATCTTGATGACTACCTTACATCAATGTTGTTATTAGTGAGGTTATGTCAGGACTGTTTCCATGATGACCCTTGATCTTGATGACTACCTTACATCAATGTTGTTATTAGTGAGGTTTTCCATGAGCTGTTTTACTAAGAGCTCCTACCATGCTTCTATCATGACGCTATTAATTGCTTCCTATCATACTATTTTACAACCAACATAAATCACTTATAGAAGAAGATGGTCTCAATCATAATAGAGATCTCTCGCTTCTTCTTTCTTAGATTTCTTACCATCAGGTTCTTCCTTTTCATTTGTGACATGGGCTTCTTCCTTTTTCCTCTTGTCCTTTCCAGATTTAGGACAATCTCTTTTATAATGCCCAAGTTCATTACATCCAAAGCATCTTAGTTTGTCCATATTCTTTCTTTTATTTTGAGGACCAAATTTTCCGAATCTTCCTTTCTTCTTGGATATGGTTGCAAAGACTTGATTCCCTTCACTTGATCCTATATCAGCTTTGGCTTTCAATCTTGTTTCCTCTATTTTACATAGAGACCATAAATCATGGAATGGTGTTGCTTCTTTCTTCCCGTATAAACTTGAAGTGAAGTTTCCCCATTCTTTCGGTAGAGCATTTAGCACCACTGTAGTCATCTTAGTATCAGACATTACCTCTCCCAATTCCTGTAGTTGGTCTCTTATTTTAGAAATCCTCATGAAGTATGAAGTGATTCCTTCTTCTCTTGACAATTTCAGTTTGTATAGTTCTTGTCTCAGAGAGATTGCTTCTCCTGCAGTACTCACGGAGAATAGCTCCACTAGTTTCTCATATATTTCTTTTGCAGACTTCAGTTTTGATACATAGGGAATGAGTGAGTCCTTAATGGATTCTATGAGAATCCTCTGGGCTCTGATTTCTCCCTTCATGTACTTGGCATGAGCTGGAGAATCTTCTTTTGAGGGTTGAATTGTAGATCCTTCGATGTAGTCCATAAGTTCGTCTTCAAATAGATTCAAATCTGTCCTGCACTAAAGTTTGATGACCCAACCAATTTGTTGCTCTCTTTACAATAAGTCATCTTGACAGATTTAAGTAAGGTCACAGATACTTACTTGAGTAGAGTGACTTGCAGCTTCCTTGATGATGAAGGATATCTTCAAAAGATGATGCTTCTTCCAACAATGTCTTGAATGTAAATCTTTGATGGCAAATATTATTTTCTTGAATGAGTTGATCCTTTGAATGAGATAGCTTGAGAATCTTCCTTGTAAACTGATTTGACTTTTCAATGCAAACTTTGATCTTTGCTTCCTTGAGTGTCTTTTTGTCAAGTAGCCCTTGTGTTCAACTCCTTAGCTTTGATACCATGTGGAGAATCTGGAGGGCCAGAGATTAATTCAAATTCTCTTCTTGATAATTACTTGTGAGCTTACTTGATTTACTTATGTCTTCTCTTCTTAGCTTATTTAGTCTTTCATCAAGTCAATTACCAAAATACAAGAGATACAAAGTTAGGCTCTTCGAGCCAGGGAAAAACCTCTCCCTCTTGGAGAGGAAAATCCACGAGAAATTCATCTTATAGATTTTCAAATGACAAGTACCATGACCAAGACTCAGACCCTTGACCTATGAATGCCTCCAAGACCTTGTCACTGTTTCTTTGTCGACCTCCAACGCTTATCCTTCTTTTCTGCACCAACCTGCACTATCCTGCACCAACACTAGAGAACTCGGTCTCCAAGTTTATCTTCAAACGCTCCTTCTTGCTTATTCAGATATTGGAGACAAGATCATTTGAGATCTTATCTTTCACTTCGCATATCCTTAAATCTTTATTTGCTGGAGATATATTAGTTTCTTACATGAACTGTGTTTAGGAAGGTAAATCAATTCAGAGTATACACTTAGACTGTTCATCAACATAATTATCATGCAGAATATCATCCGAATGATTCTTCTCTTCAGACTGGTCACAATCCTTACAATGCATAGGGCACAGACTCTATTCCGCTTTGATTACAGGTGTTTGCATCACAGGTTTGACTGCACTTTAGTCCACAGCCTCTTCTCATTGATGCACATCCACTGTATCAAAAACAATACCCAAAAACAGATCCGCACCTTGTACTTCAACACAGCCTTTAACTCGCATTTATAACAGACTTCTTCACGCTCTTATTACCTCAGAGCTATCCACAATTATCTGTCCTGAAATGGGCCACAACTTCTTATATATATAGTGCTTTCTCTCTGTTTTTAGGCCGACTCTACAACAAGCTTGTAGGCCGACTTCATCATTGCATAGAGGCCGACTTGAAGAGCATAATTTCCAGTTTTTAATGAGGTGAAGCTGAAGGCTGTTTAGAGCCATTTCATGACAAGGTCTTGAAGGCATTTTCTTCATATACATGACTCTTAATTTACCCTTTATAACCAGAAGACAATCTCTAATAGACATCAAGAAGAAGTCTATAGACCTATATTAAAAATCTTGCTCATGAAACCCATGAAGCAAGTACAATAAAAAATACATTTTATTATCTTTGTCTTCTCCCTTTACATAAATAAATAATTACTTAGTCAATATGAAGACCGATCCTAGTTACACTTTTCAACAGCATGTAAGGGCATGGACCCACATTATGTCATCATCATTGATCGTAGCTCAATATGCTTATCACTTGTGTTAGAGATGTGATCAAGTGGAGTTCACTAGTCATCTTCTTTCTCACAGAGCTTCATTTGTACTTGGTCTCTTTCTCTCTTAGAGTCACTTGGGTTTCTTGACATTCTTGGAGCATATTGAAGTCTAGGGTTAGGGTTTAATCCCTTGGAGAATTGAGATTAGGTATTGAGATGGAACCCTAGGGTGTATTTGGTGAAGAAAGAGAATAGGAGATGCCTTTCCTTGGAGAACTTGTTTGACTGATTCATGCATGTTCGAGCTCCTTGGTCGGGCTAGGGTTCTCATTGTTTTATTTAGCTAGGGTTTTGGAGAGCTAGTGGATTGTACTGGCTTTGTGATAAAGCTATGGTAGGTACATGAACTTCATCTTATGCATATTAATTAAGTTTTCAACTGTCCAATACATAAATTGCATATTTGATTTTTATTATGTTTACCTGACATAAATAAAGGGCAATTGTGTTTAGTGATTTATCATGTAGTTGAAGAAGATAAGGGCTATTTTACTGCTGTGAATATGAGTTTTCAGATCTGGTTTATGTATGATAATATTGCCTTAGAGGGATGAAACTTATCAGAACACTTTTGTCTTTTTTCTCCTTGGATTGTCTAGAAGTTGGGATGTTAAGGATTGAAATATTGTCCACATTTTCTGCTGTTTTCTTCTATATTTCATAACAGCCTTAAGGCTGAATTCACAGGGTTAAAATCTTGGAAACCTCCAGTTAAGAGGTGAAATTTTTGAATTCGGAATTTTGAGAAATATCAATAAGGTGTCCCTTCCTAATATTTCTGGAGTTGTTGCAAGTGCACCATGTCCAACTTTGCCTTTTGTGCTTGCTGTGTAATCAATAGTGAAAAATTAACACAAATCAGTGTTATCTAAACCAGTGTTGCGAAAATCGCGATTGTTTCCGCATGACGATTAAATCGCTGATTTTTTCCAAAATGAAAAAATCGCGATAAAAATCGTAAAAACGCGATAAAATTGTAAAAATCGCGAAAAAAATTGTCAAAAATCGTGGATGCTTTAGATATTTACAAATTTGAAAAAAAATGATTTTTTTTAATGTTTCCGACGTTTTGCCGATTTTTACCGATTTTTTCCCGATTTTTACGATTTTTTCATTTTTTGGACCCTCGTCGATTTTATTCCGTTTGTGATTTTTGCAACATTGATCTTAAACCGAAGTAAAAAATCTTATCTTCTTGTGTCTGATTAGATGAGATTGCATTCCTTTTCTTCCAGATTTAAAAAAAACTTATTCTAACAAGCTGCCATGCAGAACTCAACAACCCAAGGTAATTTGTTCCTTAAAAGGGAGAATATTCATAATAGGAGAGTAGGGAGAAACTAGCTAGAAAAGGCTTAGACCCATCTCAAGGCAGAGCTGGTAAAGCAACAACATTGGAAGAGATGTTTGAGGGTCTTATGCTGACCATAGAAAGAGTAGGAGGCTAGAGAATTCCAAGATGCTAAATTGTATGGCCTACAAGAAGACCATCCACAATAAGTGACCAATTAAAGAAAGCACCTTTTGGCTCCAAAAATGGTTTTCATACACTTCAAAGATGAAAAAGTCACATGAATTGTTTAGATTTAATCCTCCATAATAGGTTTATGACCTATGTTGCTTCAGGATGTGTGCACTAGTTTATAGAAGGTGTCCTCGAGACAACGGTTCTTTTCTTGTACTAGAGATACGTATGAAAACATCCCTAGCTGTTAGGAACATTCCTTTTCCTATCATGAAGTAATGGCTTCCACTTGTTATGTTTGATATATACTTTGCAATATGTAATGTATTAGACTATGCATAAAAGTCAATGTATGAGCAACAATGGAAATAACTAGTTGAAAGGTGTTGAGAATTTTGAAGGGCTAGAGATTAATTCAAAATTCTCTTCTTGATAATTACTTGTGAGGTTACTTGAGTTACTTATGTCTTCCCTTGTTAGCTTATTAAATCTTTCATCTAGTCAATTATCAAAATACATGAGACACAAGAATTAGGGTCCTAGAGCCAGGGAAAACCTCTCCCTCTTGGAGAGGAAAACCCACAAGGAATTCTTCTTATAGATCTTCAAATGACAAGTACCATGACCAAGACTTAGATCCTTGAACTATGAATGCCTCCAAGACCTTGTCTTTATTTATTTGACTGCCTCCAACACTTATCCTTCTCTTCTGCTCCAATCTGCACTGAATCTTATCTTCTTTGCCTTGCATACAATTGTACCTTGTACACTGTTTTCAACTTTGCTTAAGTTTCAGGTTCTTTGCTTTGCTTAACCCTGTACAAGATCTTAGATCGCTGCACTTATATCGTCTTGAAAAATCCGCACTTATAGACCTCAGAAATCACCTTTGAAAATCTGCACTTCAACACTTCTGTGATCCACATTTTTCACTGTTGTAATCTGCACCTTTTACTTCGTATCATCCGCAAACTTCAGTGTATATGACCTTGATCACATCTTCAGAAATATGCATTTATTACTTCAGGAAATCCACATTTATTACTCCAAGAAATCCGCAATATATGGCTCCTTAAATCCACAATTATAACTCCTGAAATCCACAATTTTTGACTCAGAGCTATCCATAATTTTCTGTGTTTTCTGCGAAGTCTACTAGGGTATATATAGTTGTTTGCCCCTATATATTAGCCGACCTGTCTTTGTGAACCGATGTGACTATTTTTGGGAGCTGACACGACTGTTAGGCTGACTTGATCATCTGTTATGAGGGCGACTTCTCACTGCATATAGTGCCAACTTTAAGAGCACATGTTCCAGTGTTAATGAGGTTACCTTGGAGCATCATTCTGGAGCTATTTCTTCACGGTATCATGACAAGGTCTTGGAGCATTTTAGATGATTAGACTCTTCATATTTATGACCCTTAATTATATTTATAACTAGAAGACACAACCTAATAGACATCAAGAAGAAGTCTATTGACTTATAATAAAACCTTGTTCATGAAACCCATGAAGCAAGCATAACAAAAATACATTTTATTATTTTTGTCTTCTATTTTACATAAATACATAATTACATAGTCAATATGAACACTGATCCTAGTTACACTTTTCAAAAAAAGGTTACCATATTTATAGTAGGGGCAAAGGCTTCTTCATAATTTTTTTTCTATGTGGTTCAGGAACCCTGGAGATCGGTGACCACTATGTCCATGAAATATTTGTACCAGACAGATCCACCCGAAGGGATCACTTCCATTCGGCTCAACCATGGAGCCTGATCCCAAGGGTGTTGAGAGATTTGAACCCTTGACCTCCCAATAGCAAAGGTTATTTAACAATGGGAATTCAAACAATTTGTTGATTTTTCTAAGACAAATAGCTTGAACAAATTTTCTTCACTAGTTAACTACTTCCAATGATTAGTTAGCATTAATTACATAGAAGATCCATAATATCATTAAGCAATTACACAGAAGAAAATATCAACCAATAGACATGAAAGAGCAGTAACTTAATCATGAGACAATGAGACAGAAGACACAGGGATTTAGGCCTGAGGCTAGGGAAAAACCCACAAGCGGAAAACCCATAAATCTTTCCTTATGTGAGAGAGAGAATTTAATGTTCATCAATACATCAGAAGTAACAACATCTAGATAATAACCAAACCAAAAAACAAGATCAAGTGCCAAACCCTCCTTCACCTCCTCTAGATTTCAACTCCCTTCTTCCTTTCTTTTGTGCTAGAACATAGATCATAATGAGAGAAATCGATGTGTCCAAATGAGGAGAGGTGATATCCTTTGCAGTCTTTCAAGGGGGTCAAATGGGTGCCTCTTAGCAACCTAGCTGACTTGAACAAATAGGAGGCCAACTTGAATTATTGGAGGCAAAAATTCAAATTCAAAAATTTATATTTTTCCACATGATGAAAATACCGACCATGGCTACCATATTTCCAACACCCCCTCTTAGTCAGGGAGGTACTTTTCATGCTCTCTCAAGATCAATCTCCCTGACCAATCCTTAGGTCTCCCGACTCACAGCTTAAGGGATAAGCACAAGTCTCTCTCTTTATCAGGATCAATCTCCCCGACCAATCCATAGATCCCTTGGTCCACAGCCTAAGGGAGAGATCATCAGTCTCATCATAAGGAAAGATACATAACATCCAACACATCCCGCGAGCCATAAACCCATGGCATCCAGGTTAGTGCCCTATTGACCAATGGAATCAATCAATGAGGCCAACCAATCATATCCACAGGGTACATCTTCCTGACCACAACAAGGTCTCTCGACCCACAACCTAAGGGAGGAATCCCTATCTCAATCATATACATAGGGTACATCTCCCCAGCCATAAAGTCTCTTGACCCACAGCCTAAGGGAGGAATCCCTATCTCAATCCCTGACCACAAACAAGGTCTCCTGACCCACAACATAAGGGAGAGATCACAAACTTAGTGCCTCAGAACCAAGCTCCTCGACCAGACTCACGGGTCTCCCAACCCACAACCTAAGGGAGTGACAATATTCCCAATCAACCCATAAGTCTGCCAGCTCACAACCTAAGGAAGATTCATGATGCTATATAATCAATGCTTCCTCTCCAACGAGATTCTCAGTCATTCACATAATCATCAACAACCAACTCAAAAACAAAAAAGTAGCCATGGTGGTTTCCAAAACTATCAAACGTTTCAGGCTTCAACAGACAATGACATCCAATTATTTATTCAACTTTAGCTGGGGCTTCTCACAGAAGCAAACATCAACAATCCAACAAATAACAAATGGCTTCTCAGAGAAGCAAATATCAACACTCTGTTGATCAACAAAAAAATGTGCCATAGTTGAACCCATCAAACAATAAGTGGCTTCTCACAGAATCAGGCATCAAACAACACTAATATAAACAACAACGGTTGAATCCAGTAGATAACAAGTGGCTTCTCACACAAGCAAGCATCATCAACAATGGTCAAGACTCGAAATCAATAGACAAGTGGCTTCTCACGGAAGCAAGAAACTTGCATATCGACAAACTTGTATACCATAATTGATTTCAGCACAAGATCTAATAGATCAACAAACAACTTCTGAAGCCAAACCACTTCACAAATCAACTACATTTCCAACTTCAATTGTGCTACATGCAGTAGGAACCTTCATGATAATCATACCAACATAACTCCCAGAATATATCTAGTCCAGATAGAGTCAACAATTTCATGCATAAGGTGGTGCAACGAGCCAATCAGAGGGATTCATTAAATCAACAACAGATTTTCACAGCTTTTTCAAGTTTTCCTTGTTGATTTTTAATGTACCTTGGACATGTGGTTTCCCATGGGTTAGTCTCTACCTAGGGAAAAGTGTTCAAAATAATTCTTTTCCTAAGTGTGACTTTATAAAGTGAAAGTGACTTTATAAGTGGTAAAGTCAATATTAAATTATAAAGTGAAAGTGACTTTATAAGTGGTAAAGTCAATGCTAAATTATAAAGTGAAAAGTGACTTTAGACATAAAGTACAATGTGGGTACTTTATTTAATGGGTGAGTTAAAAAATAGAAAGTGAGAATTAAATGTTGAAATTTGGTTACCGGAGGACAGGTGGTTTCCTAAGGCTTTGATCTTTGGCCTAGGGAAAAGTGTCCAAAAGAATTTAATTTTTCTCCTAAAGTGACTTTATAATTTTTATAAAGTCAAATCTAATTTAAAAGTGACTTTAAGTGATAAAGTTACTAAAGTCTAAATTTAAAGTGACTTTAATAAAGTCAATGTAAAATTAGAAAGGAAAAGTGACTTTGGAAATAAATGACTAAGTGGGTCTTTATTAAAGTGGGGTGAATTAAAAAATAGAAAGTGAGATTTAAATGAGCATTTAATCTCAGCTCTAGATCTCAATCTATTTCAGCCATTGGATTTAGGGATTTCCCAAAAGTCACTTAGGGTTAGGTTAAAGGAGGAAAAGGAGGAAAAGGTCATTCATTCTTTCATGAGCAGATTGAGAGAAGGAGAGCAAGAGAGCAAGGGAGATTTCTGGGCAGTGAGGAGAAGGAGGCAGCAGCTTGGCACACATTCCAAGGCAGCGTTTCAGCAAGACATTTTCAGCAAGACCGTACAGCTGAGTTAGCACACAGTGAGACAGATTTTTAGGCACGATTTTCTAGAAGAGGAGGCCGTACAGCAAGGCCGTACAGCAGGCTGTACAGCAGGTTTGCACATAAATCGAGGAGCAGAATTTAAAGGAGGCCGTACATCAAGTGGCTGTACCTTGGCACGCATTTCTAGGCAAAAATTCGTACAGCCGTACAGCTGTTTTTTCTGCACGAAAATCAAGACGGATTTTATGGCGGCTTACTTACGCTTTCTAGGCCCTGATAAGATGCAATGACATTTAAGGCTGAATTTGGCGAAAAATCGAGGAGAACGTACAACATTTATTGCTGTTCTATTTTTGCTGTTTGTACATTTTCCGAGGCGGTGGTTAAGCACGGAAAACGAGATAAGTTGTAAAAGTCTGTTTGCTGATTTTTTTGTTGAATATTTCTCTCACTGTAAAAAGCATTTTCCAGAAATAAGAAGGAGCTTTCGAACTGGTTTTCCCCAAGAGTTGTAGGGGGTTTTTCCAGGGTCATGTTGACCAAAAATATATGTGTCAAAATGTGTGAATGACTGTTTTATGTGTGCTGATAATTATTTCTGCATTTTCCAGCATTTTGTAATTTTTCCAGAATTTGTGTTTTCAGCAAAATTTATTTTCCAGCTTGTTAAATGTATGGATGTGGGAAAGGGCATTTAACTATTTTGGAGTAATAAGGTGAAACTGAAAACCGGGGTGGGAAAAGAGAAATTTCTACATGGTATCAGAGATTGAGTGCTGAAAGAGCAGTTTGGGACAGCAAGGAGAAAAATACAGCCTGCTGATTTTTCACTCGGAAAATTCCAGCAAGCTGATTTTTTCACAAACAGAATTTTTACCTTTACTACAGCAGTGCTATTTTTCAGTTTTAGGACAGCAGGATGTCTTTGGGACTGAGGGTGGAGGATAGGTTGGATGGGCATTCCAACTACAGCATTTGGAAGGAGAGAATGAAGAGTATCTTTGAGGAGGCAGAAGTCTGGGACATTATGGTGCATACCACACAGAACCCTGTAAATGTGCCTACTGATGCTACTCAGTTGGCAGAATATAATAAAAAGAACAACAAGGGTAAGAGACTGATTCTAGACGGAATCAAAGACCATTGCATTCCTCATGTGAGAGGAAAAAGAAATGCTCATGAGATGTGGACAGCATTGTCCAATCTCTACCAGAGTACCAATGAGAATCGGAAAATGGTCCTGAAGGAAAAGTTGAAGACCATTAAGAAGGGTAATGATAGTGCAACTGGATATCTCACAAAGATTACTAATGTGAGAGATGAGTTGGCAGCAATTGGAGAGGCCATTCTACCCACTGAGTTGGTGCGGATTGCAGTGAATGGCCTCCCCCGTTCATGGATGAACTTTGCTGATGGGGTTTGTGCACGTGAGACCCTTCCCACATGGGAGAGGTTTTGGGATGATTGCATTCAGACAGAGATCAGGAAAGGTCAGCTTGGGGCAGCCAAGCCAGTTGAGCAGGATGAGGATGTAGCACTGTTGGCAGGACGTAAGAAAGGCAAAGGGAAGAAGCAGGCTTCCACAAGCAATGGTGGGGGCAAAGGCAAAGGTAAAGGTAAACAGGATAACTCACAGAAGGACTATTCCAAAGTGAAGTGTTGGAATTGTCGGAAGATGGGACACTATGCAGTTGTGTGTCCGGAGAAGAAGAAGAAGAAGGGGAAGAACCAGAGCATGGCAGCTTCAGCAGAGGTTGAGGACTTTGCAGATCGTTTTGATCGGGAGTTTGGGTTCACTGCGTGTGAGTCCTCTAGTGCGGGATCATCTGCCATAGAGGTTCAGAGGGAGCATGCATTTCCCTCGATTAGCGGAGCATCTTCGTGTATCTGGTATGTGGACAGTGGGGCTTCACGTCACATGACAGGAGTCCGTGAGTACTTCTCAGAGCTTTCAGAGAGTGGCACTGATATAGAGGTAGTACTCGGAGACGACAACATTGTTAGAGTAGTCAGTGTGGGGACATTGACATTTGATAGGGAGTCTAAACCTCCCTTGAAGGTGTCAGATGTTCTTTATGTGCCAGGGATGAGGAAGAAACTCATATCCGTCTCAGCTTTGGAGGACAGAGGATATGAGGTACTGTTCAGGGGAGGACAGGTGTTGATGTATCCCAGGGGCACTCCAGCTGATTCAGCTAGAGTGATAGGTGTACGCCATGCAAAGGTGTACAAGTTTGCATTTCAGTCCCTTTTGGCATTGAGCAGTAGCACCGACAGCAGAGCTAGCAGTTCCGAGTTGTGTGAGATTTGGCACCGCAGGATGGGGCACATGTATCATGGAGCCTTGAGGACTTTGCGGGAGATCACTACAGGTGTGCCAGATTTCAGTACTGATCACTTTGATACTTGCAGAGGATGTGCGATGGGCAAGTTTGCCAAATCCCCTTTTCCCAGCAGTGACAGCAGAGCGACCGGGATACTTGATTTGATTCATTCCGATGTGAGCGGTCGGATGTCTCATGTTTCCTTGAGTGGATATGAGTACTATGTGTTATTCATTGATGATCACTCCAGGAGGACCTGGATTTATTTCTTGAAGACCAAGAGTGAGGTCTTCAAGCGGTTTCAGGAGTTTAGAGCTCTTATGGAGACACAGACAGGTCGGAAGATCAAGTCCCTGAGGTCGGACAATGGAGGAGAGTACACCCTTGGAGAGTTTGTTGACTATTGTGCGAAGGCAGGCATTAGGAGGGAGTTCACTGTTCCTTACAACCCCCAGCAGAACGGGGTTGCGGAGAGGAAGAACAGATCCATCGGAGGGGCTGCCAAAGCCATGTTACATGATCGGGGGTTGCCATTGTTTTTGTGGGCAGAGGCCTGCAACACAGCTGTTTACTTGCAGAACAGGAGTCCGCATCGTGCCTTGGGGCACATGACTCCGGAGGAGGCTTTTTCTGGGAAGAAGCCTGATAGTGGTCATCTTCGTATCTTTGGGTGCATCACATACTCCTACATACCCAAGGAGAAGAGGACCAAACTAGAGCCCACCACTCAACGAGATCTTTGTGGGCTACGGTGAAGTCCAGGCCTTTGGATTTACATAAAGCACGGAAGGAAAGTTGTTGTTGGGGCGGGATGTGAGATTGAGGAGGACGGGGCCTTTAGGAGGTCGGTGGGAAATATCTGGATGACGAGACCCTCGGCCCGGCGGTTGAGTCGATCCACACGAGGGGATCCGGTGGGCGGAGGATGAGGAGGATCGGAGGTACATGCGATGATGTCGGAGTCCGTCGGTGGGAGTGGCTCCGCAGAGTCGAGAGGAGGTGGTGCTGAGGGCGGCATGCGGAAACGTCCACAAAGCGGTTCAGGGAGTCAACGATGGATAGTTCACCTATCCCTCGGCATCTACAGAGATTCGGAGTGCGAGCGGGAGGGCCGAGCGGATAGGCCGGTCGCGGAGTTCGGGCTCACGATGTTGAGGAGGAGGAGTTTTTGGTATTCTTCGGCCCCGGGAGAGGTGCGCTCAGAGAAGAGGAAGCCCAAGTGGCTTCAGGACACCTTGAGAGAGGTGACATCTGTTGTTGGGCCTAAGAGGCCGGTCAGAGAGAGCAGACCACCTGAGAGGTTTTGTAGCTATATGGCAATGGCTACCAGCATCCTTGACTCTGAGCCTTCTAGCTATGAGGAGGCAGCTAGCCAGCAGGTCTGGAGAGAGGCCATGCAGGAGGAATATTCTTCTATCATGAAGAATGATGTTTGGGAGGTGGTGCCGAGGCCTGAGGGCAAATCCGTGGTTACTTCCAGATGGCTTTACAAGGTAAAGCATGCTGCAGATGGCAGCATTGAGAAATTCAAAGCGAGGTTTGTGGCTAGAGGGGTCTCCCAGGTAGAGGGAGTTGATTATGAGGAGACCTTCGCTCCCGTGGCTCGATATACTTCGATCCGCTCCATTATATCGATAGCAGCAGAGATGGGTTGGAAGATCCACCAGATGGATGTGAAGACCGCATTTCTCAATGGCTTCATACGGGAGGAGGTGTACATTGAGCAGCCACAGGGCTTTGAGGTGCATGGGAAGGAGTCCCATGTGTGCAGACTGAAGAAGGCCCTTTATGGCCTGAAGCAAGCTCCCAGAGCTTGGTACTCCGGGATAGATACATACTTGCAGGGGATGGGTTTCACAAAGAGTGAGGCAGATCCGAACCTTTACTATATTGTGATAGGTGAGGAGCCTCTCATTCTGGTGCTGTATGTGGATGACTTAGTCATTACAGGTGGAGAGAGACTCATAGAGCACTGCAAGAGAGATCTTGCGGCGGAGTTTGAGATGAAGGACATCGGCTTGATGCATTACTTTTTGGGTTTGGAGGTGTGGCGGGAGGAGGGGCATTTCTTCCTGGGACAGGGGAAGTATATTGTGGACATCCTTGGCAGATTCCACATGGAGGATTGTAGACCCATGTCGACACCGATGATCACCAACTGGAAGAAGCTTCATGCTTCGGATTCCGAGTTGGTGGATCCCACATTGTATAGACAGCTGATTGGTTCCTTGATGTATTTGGTGAACACTAGACCAGATATTTGTTTTGTATTCAACACGATGAGTCAGTTTATGTGTGAGCCTAGGAAGGTTCATTGGGTGGCTGCAAAACACATTTTGCGGTACTTGCAGGGGACAATGGATTATGGTCTGGACTACAGGCAGGGGGATGGAGTGAGATTGGCAGGTTACACTGATTCTGATTGGGCAGGTTGTGCTTCTGATAGGAAGAGCACTTCAGGGTGCTGTTTTGGGTTGGGTTCGGTAGTGGTGTCATGGTTTAGCCGAAAGCAGCAGTCAGTAGCATTGAGTTCAGCGGAAGCAGAGTATATGGAAGCCAGTCTAGCTAGTTGTGAGGCCATCTGGCTTCGCAAGATGTTGTTTGGCTTATTTGGTCAGCCGTTGAGACCTTCAGTGATTTACTGTGATAATCAGAGTTGTATTAAACTCACGGAGAATCCAGTATTTCATGACAGGTCAAAGCATATCGGGATCAAATATCATTTCATCAGAGACTATGTTCAGAAAGGAGCTGTGAAGCTTGAGTATATTCCCACTGATGAGCAGGTTGCAGATATAGGCAGGGGGATGGAGTGAGATTGGCAGGTTACACTGATTTTGATTGGGCAGGTTGTGCTTCTGATAGGAAGAGCACTTCAGGGCGCTGTTTTAGGTTGGGTTCGGCAGTGGTGTCATGGTTCAGCCGGAAGCAGCAGTCAGTAGCATTGAGTTCAGCGGAAGCAGAGTATATGGCAGCCAGTCTAGCTAGTTGTGAGGCCATCTGGCTTCGCAAGATGTTGTTTAGCTTATTTGGTCAGCCGTTGAGACCTTCAGTGATTTACTGTGATAATCAGAGTTGCATTAAACTCACGGAGAATCCAGTATTTCATGACAGGTCAAAGCATATCGGGATCAAATATCATTTCATCAGAGACTATGTTCAGAAGGGAGTTGTGAAGCTTGAGTATATTCCCACTGATGAGCAGGTTGCAGATATTCTTACCAAAGCCTTACCACGGGGCAAGCATATCTACTTCAGAGACAAGATGGGTGTGGTGAGGAACACCTTCCTCGGTAAGAGGGAGTGTTGAAATTTGGTACCGGAGGACAGGTGGTTCCCTAAGGCTTTGATCTTTGGCCTAGGGAAAAGTGTCCAAAAAGAATTTAATTTTTCTCCTAAAGTGACTTTATAAAGTTATAAAGTCAAATCTAATTTAAAAGTGACTTTAAGTGATAAAGTTACTTAAGTCTAATTTTAAAGTGACTTTAATAAAGTCAATGTAAAATTAGAAAGGAAAAGTGACTTTGGAAATAAATGACTAAGTGGGTCTTTATTAAAGTGGGGTGAATGAAAAAATAGAAAGTGAGATTTAAATGAGCATTTAATCTCAGCCCTAGATCTCAATCTATCTCAGCCATTGGATTTAGGGATTCCCCAAAAGTCACTTAGGGTTTAGTTAAAGGAGGAAAAGGAGGAAAAGGTCATTCATTCTTTCATGAGCAGATTGAGAGAAGGAGAGCAAGAGAGCAAGGGATATTTCTGTGCAGTGAGGAGAAGGAGGCAGCAGCTTGGCACACATTCCAAGGCAACATTTCAGCAAGACATTTTCAGCAAGACCGTATAGCTGAGTTAGCACACAGTGAGACAGATTTTCAGGCACGATTTTCTAGAAAAGGAGGCCGTACAGCAAGGCCGTACAACAGGCCGTACAGCAGGTTTGCACAGAAATAGAGGAGCAGAATTTAAGGGAGGCCGTACAGCAAGTGGCTGTACCTTGGCACGCATTTCTAGGCAGAAATTTGTACAATCGTACAGCTGTTTTTCTGTACAGAAATCGAGAAAACCGTACAACAGATTTTATGGCAGCTTGCACGCTTTTCTAGGCAAGCCGTACAACAACATTTAAGGCTGAAATTTGGCACAAAAATCGAGGAGGACGTACAACATTTATTTCTGTTCTGTTTTTGCTGGTTGCACATTTTCCGAGGCGGTGGTTAAGCACGGAAAACGAGATAAGTTGTAAAAGTCTATTTGCTGATTTTTTGCTGAATATTTCTCTCACTGTAAAAAGCATTTTCCAGAAATAAGAAGGAGCTTTCAAACTGGTTTTCCCCAAGAGTTGTAGGGGGTTTTTCCAGGGTCACCTTGACCAAAAATATGTGTCAAAATGTGTGAATGACTGTTTTATGTGTGCTGATATTTATTTCTGCATTTTCCAGCATTCTGTAATTTTTCCAGAATTTGTGTTTTTAGCAAAATTTATTTTCCAGCTTGTTAAATGTATGGATATGGGAAAGGGCATTTAACTATTTTGGAGTAATAAGGTGAAACTGAAAACCGGGGTGGAAAAACAAAAATTTCTACATTAAATGCACATTTATTCTCATCCCTTGATCTAAATGAATCTAAGCTATAAAATCTTAGGGTTGCCCAAAAGTTTTTACGGAAACAAAAGGGGGAAAAAAAAAGAGACACTGCATTCATTCATTCTTCATGAGTAGATTGGAGAAAGGAGGCTGAGAGCCGGAGAAAAGTTTTGAAAGATAAATTTGCTGTAGCAAGCTTAAGGAGTGATTTCTGGGCAAATTTGGGCACGGAAATCAAGGCATAGAAGACAATAGAAGGTACGATACGAACAACATTTAATGCTGTGAGCTACACGCAGTTCGAGAGAAGTTTTTGAGCAAAAAAAGTATTTCTTTTGGAAAAAAATTCGTGCAGTTTGTACAACGGTACGGAAATCCATACAGTGTGTACGGAATTCGTACAGTACAGTCCGTGTCAATACAATACTTTTTTCAGCTTTAAGTGGGCACGAAAATCGACACAAAGTGGGCACGATTTTCAAGGAGTTTTGGGTTGAAGAGAAGTTGTATTTTGCTGTTTTGTTTTTTCTGCAAATGTATTTTTCCTGAACTTGAAAGATAAATAAATTTGAAGAGCTCTCTTACAGGTTTTCCCCGGAGAAGATTGAAGGGGTTTTGCTTGGGTCTAAGTTGACCAAAAATCTATCTATTTTTTGTGTTGCTAGTCTGTTTATGTCCATATTTATTTTCAGCATGTGTTGACAGTCCCATGTGTTTTAATCTGAAAATTTCATTTCCAAAATTCTATATGTTGAATGTAACTTTATGGGAAAGGGAATTTAACTGAATGAGAGTGATAAGGTGAAATTAAAATCGGGTTGGGATTGCAGGAAACTTTTTAGTCATCAAATTTCAACATTCCTCAAGCAAGTGTCCATGCTACAACCTTAGCGGGGATTTCATCAAGATCGTACCATACTTTCAATCTTACAATCCTTCAATCAACTCCCTCTTACACCGGACGAAGAGGACCTTAGTCCTCACCAATACATAGCATAAAAAAATCATGGGCTCATCTTCAACAGATTTGGATCAACATCAATCTTCAAGATTTCAAGCCATATGTCATGGATCAAAACATGCTTCAATCAAGCTGATCTTGTCTGCTCCCTCCGAGTCTAAAGCCCCTCCAATCACGAGTCTTCTTGTCACTTTGCTCTTCAATCTTTACAACGATTGCCATAGCCTTGACATATATCATGTATATGCAATCCTCATTAGGAGGCCATAGAAGAACAAATACAACCAAGCAAGACATACAAAGACAAGAGACTCATAATGAAACAATAATAGAAATAATCGAGAAAGTATTTTTCTCTTGAGAGTGTGTCAGCTCCCTCTTGATCTTAACTTTTATGATTCAGACAACTTCGTCCACATCATCAAGGAGTTAACTTTGTTCACTTCATCAACAAGGAGTCCATTTCGTTCACATCATCAACAAGGAGTCCACATCATCATCAAGGAGTCTACATCATCAAGGAGTCCATATCATCATCAAAGAGTTGACCTTGCCCACATCATCATCATCATCAAGGATTCCACATCATCAGGAAGTCCGCACATAATAAGTTCACATCAACAAGTAGTTCATTATCAACATTAAGAAGTTCACATCATCAACATCAAAGCGTCCACATCATCAAGGAATCCATCTCATCATCATGAAATCCACATCACTAAGAGTTTGACCCTAAGAAATCGGATTCGTCCTTAGGCCCCCTTGTGTCCCAAATCCAGCGAATCGGAAACGATTCGGTCAGACTTGTGTCCTTCTGATCGTGTCCGATCGGGACACCATCGTGTTTGGATCGTGTCTCGATTGAACACGAATCAAGAAAAAGTGACTCCGCGCGGCGTTAAATGGCCGATTTGACCATTGTATTTTCATTTTGACATTTCTTCTTGGCTGTGGGTTTGCTGTGGGTGTGTGAGAGCAAGGAGAAAAGGGTGTGGAAGCATTTTCAAGGAGATTCAAGCAACATGTAAGTGCATTTTCTCTTTTTTTTTGTATTTTTATTACAACAGTTTGCATGTGCATTTCTTTTAAAAATTTCTGCATTTTTTGTTATTTTTTTTATAGCGTTCATGGCTCAATCAAGGGCAGCAGGGAAGGGGAAAAGGAAGGGGAAGAATGTCCCCATTGGAGATGCCCCTCCTGTTCCAATTTCATCAGGGTCTGCAAGTGTTCCCTCTATTGGAAGTGGGGTTGCAACAACAACTTCAAATGTTGAGGGAAGACAACAACCTCAAGGTAACAAATATCCATTGTGGAAATATCTCACAAGAGAGCAAGGGCCAGGCAGCAAGATGAAGGGAGGAGGCAATGTTGCTTGGAAATGAAGCTATTGCAATAATCATTTCATGAGCACATATTACCGTGTGAAAGCTTATTTGTTCACTTTACCAAGTTGTGGAATTGCAGCTTGTACATAGGTGTCTTTAGCAAAGAGAAAAGAAATGGAAAGCGAGGCATATGTTGGTGTGGCAAATGTGGCTGCAAAAACTAAAAAAAAGAAAGAATGATGACCCCTTTCCATTCTTGAGGAAAAGCAGCAACAATTTCCCATTTGAGAGTTTTGGTGGGGGACAAGCAACAAAAAGAAGACAATTGCACTTGGTCCAATGGACAAGATTTTCCAGAAAGAGAAACGGGAAGAGCTTGGTCTCACCATTGACTTTTTTTTTTTTTTTTTTCTCTATCAGAACTTCATATCCTTCAATGTTGCACGTGCACCTCTATTTATTGAGATGTGTCGAGCTCTAACTCAAGGGGCTCCATCAAGGTGTGTGCCTCCTGCGTCAGGGAAACTCATAACCACATTGTTGACGAATGCAAAGAAAGAGGTGGACAAAATGCTTGAGCCTTTTAAATCAGCATGGCGAACATCTGGGTTAGCATTGTTTCTGATAGATGGATAGATCCAGCACGACACCCACTCATCAACTTCATGGTGTCTTCCTTGAATGGTCTAGTTTTCTTGAAATCAGTGGATGCACTTGGACAATACAAGGATGCACAATATATGGTTGAGTTGTTTATTAACGTTATTGAAGATGTAGGTGTTGATTCTTGTGTGTAAATCATTACAGATAATGCACCTGTTTGCAAGGTTGCTGGCATGGTTGTGAAAGCTAAATATCCACAAGTATTTTGGACACCTTGCATTGTCCATTCACTGAACTTAGCAATTAAATCTATTGCTTCTAATGTGCTTTGGATTGGAAGCATTATGGAGGATGCATGACATATCCGCAACTTCGTACAAAACCATACAAATGCCCTCACTATCTACAAGGAGTACACCAATCTATCATTGTTGAAGATTGCGGATACACGGTTTGCCTCTTCATTCATCATGTTGAAGAGTTTGAGGGAGGTGAAGACCGCTCTTGGGGCCATGGTTATTTCAGAGTTTTGGTCTTTTTAGAGAAAGGCAGATCAAGCAGCCTCAAAAAGAGTGAAGGACACAGTGTTAGATGATGCTTGGTCGGAGAGGGTAGATCTACTTATTTAGATCATGGACCCTATCATTTCTTTGCTTCGATTTGCAGATATAGACCCAACCCATCCTAGGAGAGGTTTATGAGGGATGGGATTCCATGATTGAGTCTGTGTTGCGACTATGGATGGGATTCCATTTTACAGAGTGAGTGCTGCGAGTATGAGAAATCACCAGAGGCCTTCTTCACCAACATACAGGATATTCTTGTCAGCAGATGGGATAAGAATTGCACACCATTACATTGTTTGGCTCACTCCTTGAACCCAAAATATTACGGCCATGAGTGGCTGAATGGTGGACCTTCCCCCAGATTCCTTCCTCACATGGATGGTGAAATCTCACAGGGGAGGAAAGATGCATTCAGGCAGATTTTTCAGGATAGAGCATCCCTTGATGAGGTGGAGGATTCCTTTTCAGAGTTTTCCATTGGCACTGGTCGATTTGCAAGATATGGTGTGATTAGAGACAAGGGGGCTAAGAAGCCCTATTCTTGGTGGGAAACTCATGGGGCAACAAGCCCTCTTCTACAACAGTTAGCCATGAGGCTCCTCTCTAAGGTGACTTTATCCTCTTGTTGTGAGAGGAATTGGAGCACATATGGGAATTTGTATAGTGTCAAGAAGAGCAGGCTTGAGCAGTCCAGGGAAGAGACAATTTTGTATGTGCCCACCACCTTCGTCTTATTTATAGGCAGAGGGATGAATGGTTGAAGGGAAGGACAAAGATGTGGGATGTGTTTCCTGATGATATGGGTTTGGACAATAGTGTTGAGTTGGCATTGGCCAACTTGGATCTCAATGAGCCAGTGCTAGAGCCTGTCACATTTGAGGATGGTGATACTGTAGAGGGGTCATCCTCCACACCAGCAGATGCAGAGATGACTTTGGATACAAAGGAGGAGGATGCAGCAGAGGAGAGCATTGGTGACCATGATGATGAGTACAGTGACGCTGAGGATTGATGACTCATGAGCTACCTATTGCCTTGAGGCTTGTAGTTGTTTTCATTTTGTATTTGCTATTTCTGTTTGCCATTGGCATTGCTACTACCTATGTAACACTGTACACATTTTGGTTTTGCTGACTTAATGAGAAAACTACAGTATCTTGTCTTTCTCTTATTCGATCATTGATGAATATGTCACAATTGCATTTGTATGCATAATGTTACTCTGTATCTTTGTAAAACTTACATCTAGATGAAGATCTATGTTTGAATCAATGAATTTGTGTAAGAAATATCAAACTATATATATACATATATATATATATATATATATATATATATATATATATATATATAAAATAATATATAATGTGTCCTAATGTGTTATGTTCCGGGGGGTCACTGTGTTCATGTCCGACACTCGAATCCTCGTGTCCTTCGTGTCCAGTGTCCCTGTGTCAGGTGACTTGTAATATCTCAAATCAGGAATAAACAATAATATAAAGCACAATAGACTAAAAACTACAACAACAAAAAATACACCATCAAAACACACAAACTGGAGCCAAAAATAACTGCTGAGCCATTTTATTAGTTTGCTTGGAAAGAGTACAAATGAGGTGCTGGAAAGTTTGCACTTGGGCCTGGTCAAGGCAGTTTGAAGGACAACTCAAACCCAAGCTAAATCTCCTACTGGAAGTGGCTCTGCGTGGCTTTGTCTATGCGCTTCCTAGCCCAGAAATGTTGCTACTCGTTGACTTCGGGCTGCTGATAGGTTGCTTCCCTTGCTTAGAAAATTTCGGGAATTGGACACTGGACTCTACTCAACAAACCCACAAAAATTCGGAAAGGGTTTGCTGAAAGCTCGACCCCGGAAATTGGCTTTCTTGGGCTTGGCTCACTGAGCTGCGGGGGAAATCAAACTGCTGGAAGGGACTGCTGAGAAATGCCTCTAGAATGCTGCAAAAATCCTTGGTAGGAGGTGTCGCGGAAAACCTTTGTTGGAAAATCCTTGGGTGTTGCAGAAAACCTTTGTTCACACTAGCACGCAACATTTCCGCGCATGTATTGATTGAAGCCATCGAAGAAAAATACCAATGACACAACATCATTTGCTGGATCATCATCTCGTTTATACAATATCCATTCCATTCTGTTGGTATCTGTTTCGTATCATTCAGCATTCGCTCACATTCGTCTATTCTGGGCAACGGAATTGCAAGCTCATCCCATCTCATCCGGTCCTCAATTCAGAGGCGGGGAAGAGGAGAAGAAGGGCTGAGCTAATGGCGAATGACTGGAGAGAGGAGAACGACGCGGGGACATCAATGGATACAGTAGGAAGCAGTGCCAGTGGCAATGACATTGGCACCGACAGCAGCACGAGAGTCGGAGAGGTGGGGGGCGAAGCTTTGGTCATGGATCATGTGCTCGCTAACGCCACTCCCTCCATTTCACTCCCCTACGATGATGACGACCCTGGACCAAGGCCATCTGATCTCTATGGCAAATTTACCTGAAAAAATGATGAGAAGTTTTCAGAAATCAGCAAAAGAAAGCTCCGAAGTAATGTGTTTGAAGTTGGCGGTTATCGATGGTACATCTTAATATATCCCCAGGGGTGTGATGTCTGTAACCACCTTTCTTTTTTTTCTATGCGTGTCTGACTATGAAAAGCCCCTGCCAGGTTGGAGTCATTTTGCTCAATTTACGATTGCTGTAGTGAAGAAGGATCTAAAGAAATCTAAATACTTCGATACACTCCACCGATTCTGTAAATACTAAAAAGGAACATGATTGGGGTTGGAAAAAGTTTACGGAGCTATGAAAAGTATCGGATGGCTTCATTGTGGCAGATATCCTTGTGGTTAAGGCTCAAGTTCAGGTTATCAAGGAAAACTCCTGTCACGCATTTCGATATCTTGATTGCCAGTATAGGAGGGAGTTAGTTCG
Source organism: Pinus albicaulis (assembly GCA_034641835.2). Classification (NCBI taxonomy): domain Eukaryota; kingdom Viridiplantae; phylum Streptophyta; class Pinopsida; order Pinales; family Pinaceae; genus Pinus; species Pinus albicaulis. The sequence goes on along the minus strand of CM076575.1, from coordinate 1,170,794,138 downwards.
TGTTGATTTCAAGCTCAGTTGAAGGCTCAGAATTGGACAAGAACAATGTTTCTATTGTGGTTTCAGAATAGTGCTGTGGAGAGGCTCAAAAGTGCTTGAACCTGTGGTGATACCAAACTTCTTTAGACTTGAGGAAAGGTTAGTAAAGAAGGTATTATTATGTGTTTTTTGTGGTTGATTGCAGGAAGGTTGATGAAGGTCTGTCCTTGACTGCTGGATACGATAGAGTGTTTTTTTAAGCTTATATGCAGTCACCTTGATGAAAAAAAGGGAACTGTGAGTTGCTGAGATTTTGGGACTATATACAGTGATTTTGAAGATGCAAACATCACTGTGAGAGAGCTGATATTTGAGCATATATACAATAACATTGAAGCAACATATTCACTACGAGAAGGCAGATTGATTAGGACTGATTGAGCAAGTACGTTTGATGACGCAAATCTCTTGTGAGGAGCTAGTGGGCAGAGGAGTTTGGAGCAGTAATATTCTCTGTGAGATGTGGCAAAGGACCTGCCTGGTACATCAAGGACAATAGACCAAAGGGATGTAAGTGAAGTGCATCTTTAGCAAGTAAGTCATTGTACTTTTTGTGGGAAGATATGGACAGTGACATATGGTAGAATCAATATGATTTTGATTTGTGGTATCTTCAGAGGTATATGGAAAAATATATAACCATGAAGTTTAATATCTTCAGTTCTGTATGGCAGTGATGAATATGATAGTGATGTGTATGATAATACTATGGCAGCATTGTAATCAATGATATGACAATATATGATACCTGTCAAGATGTATGAAAGAAGTATGACAATATATGGCCATGATACTTGTATGGCTATAATTCCATAAAATAAGCCTTGACAGTGGGTAAGATTCATACCTATGATTACGAAGCTCTTTCCAAGGCTGGTGTCTGGGATGCCCAAATTCTCAATAATCATGAAGGCGTATGTCAGGGTCATGTTGAAGGAAAGCATACTAGGGGATTTTCTTCATTCCTCAAGTATCACAAAGACATCTGATACACTCTATGCTGCCTATGAAATCCTTGGGAGGATGTTCTTATTTCATGACTCTTATAGATGTCTTCTCTCGCAAGAGGAACTGACATTAAGAGGGAGACCCCAACCGTGTATGCTCCTGAGAAAATGACATTGCTGGAAGAAAGAAGAGAAGACCCTCATGGCTCAGAGACTCTCTCAAAGATGCCAAGAGACATATGGCCCCAAAGGGGGACATTCCGAGAAAGCAAGAAGCCATATAAATACCAAGGGTATCTAGCAGCCATGAGTACAATATGAGCTTGGATCATTTGAAGAAACCGTAAAGCATCAAGTTTGGAAGAATGCTGTCCACAAAGAGTACGAGTCCATTATGAAGAATGATGTCTGGGATATGGTCCCAAGATCGGAGGATAAAGCTGTTGTCACCTCGAAATGGCCCTTCAAGATCAAGTATGGATCTGATGGGAGTGCTAAAAAGTACAAGGCAAGATTTGTTGCCCGAGGCTTCTCTCAAAAGGAAGGCATAGACTGTGATGATATACTTGCACCTGTGGTCCGATATACCACCATCCAATCTATTATTGCCCTTGTTGCTACGTAAGGATGGAGTCTACATTAGATGGATGTGAAGACCTTTTTTCTACATGGTTTGATATAGTAAGAGGTGCATGAGGAGCAACCTCTGGGGTTCGAAGTCCATGATAGAGACTCTCATGCCTGCAGGTTGAAGAAAGCCCTCTATGGGTTGAAGCAAGCCCCCAGGGCTTGGTACGAGAGGATAGATAGCTACTTGATGAAGCTGGGCTTCACTCGAAGTAATGCTGATCCGAACCTTTACTTCAAGGTTGATAGAGAAAAGCCTCTCATTCTGGTTCTCTATGTGGATGATCTCTTCCTGACAGGTGCTGACCCTCTCATTCATCAGTGTAAGAGGGCGCTCGCTTCCGAGTTCGAGATGAAGGACCTAGGACTGATGCATTACTTCCTAGGCTTGGAGGTCTGGCAGAGACCTAGCGATTTTCCTCTCTCAAGGAAAATATTTTGTGAAGCTGCTGGAAAGATTTGGAATGGTGGACTGTAAGTCCGTGTCGACACTGATGGAGCTCAACTTTAAGAAGTTGAGTGGAAGCGCTAATGGGCCCATGCTAGCAAATCCTACCGAGTATCGTCAACTCGTAGGGGCCCTGATGTTCTTAGGGAATATTTGTCCGGACGTATGTTGTGCAGTGAACACTTTGAGTCAATACATGGTTGATCCTCATAACATTCACTGGGTTGGTGTCAAGAAACTCTTGAGATATCTCTGGGGCACGATAGACCATGGGCTGAGATACACTGCTGGGAGTTTGAGACTTCGTGGATATGTTGATGCCGATTGGGCTGGCAGTGTGGTGGATCACAAGAGCACATCTGGATGCTGCTTCACACTTGGGTTTGCTTCGAGCAGGAAGCAAAAGTTGGTAGCTTTGAGCACCGTTGAGGCCGAATCATAGTTTTAAAAATCGGAATAGGGTTCCGATTCGGCCGAGGGTCAGCTCCGACTCCGACTCGGTATCGACTCGGCCGGTTCAGTTTCAATGACTCGGTTTTTGTAAAAAATACACTAAATATTAATTTTTTTTGTAAAAAAACATAATTTTAAAGATTTTTATTCATGTTTCTAAACACAAAGCATTACAATATAGACAAAAGACAACATATGATCAAAGTAAGCTCATGAATATATCCATTATATAAAAATTGCACCCTGTGCACTGTCCAATACATGATGATGAGATAGAAATCAAAACAAAAAACATAAACAAGGAGGTTCTAAATGGCCTCCACAACAAAACATAAATTATCACTATTGCAACCTGCTAGACATCTGACAAGCCAATGTCCTTTGGCTCTTCCTCAAACTCTGAGTCTGAACCAGAGGGGGAAACTGCTCGCTCCTCCTCTGAATCAACATCCTCAACTGGAACTATACCCTTGCCCTTACCACCCTGAGATAGACGAGTTATGCGCCTCCGTCGTGGCTGACTAGAGGAAGTGCCTGTGCCTGCAACTGGAGGGCTTGGGATTGGGTCTGCTATTAGTGGATCTGCATTGAGCATAGCCTCCAACTGTGTATCGAAGTCATTCCCCACACCAATATCCTCATCAGAGTCAAACTCTGGTGGACAAGTCTCCACTACCCAATCTGATGTTGGATCAATATCCTCCAACACAATGGGATCTGAATCAGGTCTTTTGTTCAGCAATTGGTTGCGTCTTAGTCGAAGGTTGTACTGGACATACACTAGATCATTTAACCGTTTTTGCTCCAAATTGTTTCTCTTCTTTGTGTGAATCCTCTCAAAGACAGACCAATTGCGCTCACACCCAGAAGCACTGCAAGTTTGACTCAAAATGCGGATTGCAAACCTCTGCAATTCAAGACAGTGGCTACCAAATGCCTCCCACCATTGTGCTGCAAAAAATGAGTTTCAGTTAGCTCAACAATTTATATCCAACTTTGAAATTGAAATTATAAACAATTATACAAAATAATAAAATATGAATTTGAAAATTGAAATTCTTTGTTTACCTGGCTCATCTGATTCCCTTGCAATCCTTGCAAGGTTCTTGCTAAAGGTACCTATGGCTCGGCTGAACACAGTGATCTGATTGTGTATCTTCAACTGCTCACTCTCTGTGGGGATCATGCGATCAATGCAGTCAATCAATCCATCTCTAATCTCCCCATTCAAAGCTCTTGCTTCCTGAGCTTTATAATGATACCTTGGGTTCAGAAAATACCCAGCTGCATGTATAGGGCAATGGAGTTGATTTTTCCATCTCTGATCAGTGATTGCCCAAATGGGCCCATACTTACCCACTCTGTCCTTGTATGCTGCCCTTATTTGCTCCTTTGCTTGATCCATAGCCTCAAAAATGAAGCCCATAGCCAATCTTTCCCCATCCACCAAGCGCAACACCTTAACCAATGGCTCAACAAGTTTCACAATCTCTGCTGCCTTTTTCCAAAATATTTCTTCATTGACTTTCCTTTTCACATATTTGCCATCCTGTTTGCGAGCCCACTGACATTCATTCCATTCATCACTAGAAAACAACTTTTGCAAGTTTCTATGTTGGGCAAGCATAGATTGCAATGTCAAAAAATGTGTTGCAAATCTAGTGATGGCAGGCCTAATAATTTCCTTGCCCCTTGTGTTTTTCCTCATCAGATTCAGAATCCATGAGTGATTGTAAATATATTTTGTGATGCATTTGGCATGCTGTATAGTGTTCTTGATCCAGTCTATTTTTCTAATATCCTCAAGCATGAGGTCTATGCAATGTGCAGCACATGGGGTCCAAAAGATGGTTGGGTGTTTTTCCTCTAACAATTTACCAGCAGGAACATAGTTAGAGGCATTGTCTGTGATGATTTGAACAACATTTGCCACCCCCACCTCTTCAACAACCTCATCCAAAAGATGAAACAACAAATGTGCATCTTTCACCCTATCAGATGCATCAACTGATTTTAGAAACATGGTTCCTCGTGGGCAAAAGACAAGAAAATTTATGATGGTACGGTTCCTCTGATCAGTCCATCCATCTGACATGATGGTACATCCTGTATGTGCCCATGAGTTTTTGAACTCTTTCAAATAATCATCAATGTTCATAATCTCTCTTTGCAAAAGAGATCCTCTTAACTCATGCATAGTAGGGCCTTTGAAGCCCTTTCCAGTAGCATATATGGCATCAAAAATAGGTTCATAATATGGTGAACGAGTAGCATTGAAGGGAATATCAGCATCATACCACCATCTAGCAATGTAATCACAAGCAACATCTCTCAATTCTTTTTTCCAATGAGCATCTAAAGTTGGCTGCATAGTTGGAGGACTAGGACCATATGCAGTTGCACTATCAGAGGGAGAAGAGGGCACGAAAAAACTTTTGATAGTACCCTTATTTCTCATTGCACCCTTACCCTTTTTAGAAAATAGACTCCATAGAGGGAGGAACATAGTGAAAGGGGTTTGATGCATTAGTGCAAGGGATAGATGAAGAACCCTCATAATCAAAACTTGGGCTGGCAGCCATCATATGCTGTAGATTTCTCTTCCTCCGAATTTCAGCCTATATTTCTTTTTGCCTGATTTTGTCTTCCTCAAACTTCTGAAATTGTTCTTTCAATTCCTTCCTATTTCCCCAATGTTTTGTGCTTCACATGGAGTAATTTGGCCTCTAAGACCAGCCTAATGTTGTTTCAGTCTATGAATGCCCCATCCACCCCCCTTAATTTTTTTCTTACAAAATTTGCAATACATTTGATCATCAACCATTTCAGCATATGCCCAAGCAACATCTTTCGCTCTAGGGGCCATTTTGGACTGCGTTTTTGACTTGGAAAGAAAAGGTTTAAATCTGAAAATGAAAACTGAAAAAGACTATTCATTCTATGTTCATTTCTTTCACCAAAAACTATGTTTACCATTTTCAGATTTGCAAAATAAATAAAACAAGCAAAGGAAAATTTTAGAAGAGAAAAAATAAATACCTCTAGCCTCTAGCCTCCTCAATGCAGCTCCAACAAACCAACTTCTCAATGCTGCTCCAAAGCTTGCCCAAAAGACTCCTCAAAGCTGCTCCAAAACCAACTCCACAACTCTTCACAAAATCCTCACAAATGCTCATGCAAATTCAACGAGATAGATGTGAGGTATTGAGAGGGGTTGGGTAGGTTAAATAGGATGGGGCGGGGTTAGATAAGGTAAAAACAACCTAACAGCAAAAATAAATTGATTTTGAAGTTCGTTTCTTTGGATTTTTTGGGGCCCGCGGCTGGTTGGAGCTAACCGGCTGAGCTAACTCGGGCTCGGCTGAGCCGGCCGGTTTGTGACCAAGCCGACCGAGTCAATGTATGGCTCGGCCGACTCGGTCACAAACCGGCAGCCAGACCGGTTTAACCACCGTGTCAGACCGGCCATCCCTTTGGCTCGGTCGACTCGGCCGGTTCCGAGTCTGGACGACCGATTTTTAAAACACTGGGCTGAATACATTGCAGCATGTATGGCCTGTTGTGGAGCCACTTGGTCACAAAGGCTCTTTAGTGAGCTGTTCGAGCATGTGCTAGATGCCACTGTTATCCTTTGTGATAACCAGAGGGGGATTCATTTGTCAGAGAATCTCGTGTTCGACGATCGATCCAAGCATATTGATATTTGGGATATGGTACAGCGAGGCGCCGTAAGGCTCGATCATATAGGAAATGATGAGCAGGTCGCGGATATTCTTACAGAGCCCTTGGGGAAGTTCATGTTCCTAACCTTCCGTGAGAATCTTGTAATCGTGGAACGACCCTATTTGGAGGGTCCTGTTGGACGATGAGCTCTGGGAGCTCCAGGGGGGCTTTGCGGATAGATTTTTGGAGCTATAAGCAACCACAGGGCTAGGCTTGCCGAACCTAGTTGGTTTGCTTCCACCCCACCGTGATGATATTGAGTTGGTTTACCTCTCTCTGATTTGTGCCCCGTATGCATCCTACCCATGGAGTTTCGAATTCATGGGAAGTACCTCTAATTTGGCCAATGAGGTGGGAAATGTGAATAGAGACCATAACAAGACTGATGGACGCATCAGAGATTGCCGTACTCTCTATGTCTAGGATGGCATGTGTCCAACCACTTCATCTGGGATCAAGTCTAGTGAGGTTTCGGACCTCCAATTGACTTCGGGTCAGTTAAACTAACTTTGGGTTAGTATATGACTCTCTTGAGTCCAAGTGAGGATTCAGACCTCCCACCGACTTTGGGTCAGTTAAACCAACTTTGGGTTGGTATGTGACTCCTTTGAGTCCTATAGATGTTTCAGACCTCTAAGGTGACTTCGGGTTAGCTGGGAGTGATGTCTTTGTGACTCACCTTTTGTTCTGAAATAAAGAGCCAACAAAGCAAGTTACGACGGGATGACGCACGATGTTTGGATGGCACTGGTGGATGGAGTTCTCCCTAGTTGAGAGGGAGTGTTAATTTTGGGCAACTAGGTCCAAACTCCATGTTGCGATGCTCAGATGACGATGCCAATATTTTTATTGGATTCCTCTTTTGGAGAGGTGCAAGATCGATCTAAAGATCATCTTGATCGGATGAGCAGAACATGTATTTTGAATTTATTCCACATGTGCAAGGTCGGCCTGTTTTATCCCACATGCATTAGAGATGTGTCAAACACCCCCACAGATGCCTATATATTGGAGAGACTTGGAGTTCATTTTACACACATTTTGTGGAGGCATTCTCTTCTTTCTTGGATGGTGCTGGAGCAGCGTTCTCGATTCTGCGTTTAGGGCTTCTTGGTGCAGTGTCTTGGTGGAACATTCTTGATGAGACGTCTTGGGGTAGTGTGACACATGTGGGAGGCTGACCTTATGAAGACTTCGCTGGTTGAAGCATCCTGCTGATCGCCATAACGCCACTATTCTTTATCTCTGTTTTGGCTTGTCTTCCATTGATCTATTGGTATGTTCTATCTGCATCTCACTTTCATTGAGCCCTAGAAGTTTAAAGTATATTTGCATCTAGCATAGAACATCTTCAAAAATTTACAAATGTGCTTGGACTTGTCATGGAACACAGGATTTTCAGCAAGTTGAATTCCACTCTTATTGTCACAGTGAATTACTTTCGTATCCAATACACGCTCAAACAACTCTCCAAAAAGCTTCCTTAGCCATACTGCCTCACAACAAGCCATGCTAGCAGCAATGTACTCAGCTCCAACCGTGCTAAGGGCTATAGACTTTTGCTTTCCGCTCATCCAAGATATCATGGCATATCCCAAGCTGAAGCAACGCCCAGATGTGTTCTTTCTTTCAATAGAGTTACAAACCCAATCAACATTAGAGTACCCATGTAGTCTTACATCTTCGATAATATATCTCAGTCCAAAATTGATGGTCCCATGCAGTGATCTCAACACATGCTTTGCAACAATCCAGTGTGCATGTGATGGCTAAATCTTATATTGGCTCAGAGTACTGTCCGCGAAACATATGTCCAATCTAGTGTTTGTTGAAATGTAACTAGTTTTAGTCTTCATAATTTTAGTTGAGTCATGACTTGATGTACTTGACAAAAGAAAAGAAAAGAAAATTTATTTGTAAAAAGGAAAATTATTATGGGTTTCGTGCCCATTATGTTTTGGTCCTAGGTCAAAGCACCCATTGAGTGCTCTAGGGGTCTTGTTGTCAAGTCAAGAGTCAAGGTCATGATGGTCTAATCCTTGGAAGACCCATGTAACAAGGAAATAAATATTATTAATGTAATATCTAGAAGTCTCCAAATGATGAGTCGGCCATCTCTCTTCAAGTCGGCCTAGAGAGAACTAATTTGCTCTCTTGGAAGCCTATATACAGGAAGAACCTCACTTCTCTTGGGACACACATCAAACTCAAGTTAGCTCTGAATCTAAACTAAAGTGAAGTCTAATCCAGCGATAATGTGGAGGAAGAGGAGCAAATCTCTGTGGAAGATCTCAAAGAAGAAAAGGAAGTTGAAATCAGTCTCTGCCTGCTCTCATGTTTGAGTTCCTTGGAAGAACCAGGGTTTCCTTAGTCATCATTGTGCAGAGATATGGCGTGAGTTTCTCGCTGGCTCATCATTTGGAAGCTCTGGTGTTGGGTCAAGGTCAAGGTCTTGGAAGTCTTCATTGGACAGATTCTATAAGAAGATATTTTGTGGGTTTTCCTCTCGAGGAGAGATTTGGCCCTGGCTTGCAGCCTACATCTGGTGTTCTTGTGTTTGCATTGTGATCTTCTATTGGAATTTGTCTTGATGATAAAACAGAACTAAATAACAATACTAATGCTCCAAGTTAACTCACAAGAAAGTGTCAAGAATTGCAGAGAAATCAAGTAATAAATTCTATATCTGTTTTGCCTTAGATTTCTCAACATGATATCAGAGGTAAGGCTTTGGACAATGGGCAGAAAGAAAATCAGTTTGGCATTACTATACCTCAAGAAAGATCGAGTTCCCTAGACCGAAATTGTGGAAGCAAGAAGTAGAAATTCTGGGCAGTTTTACAAAGCCCTAACTACAGAGATTAGGCTGCAGGTCCTATCAAGGATAGAAAAGGTACTTAAAGATCATTTTAGCTCTGTTTCAAGAGACTGAATGAATAAGGGAAGAACCCTCTCAAGACCGCACTCTCTGGCAAGTATTTTTGCTTCTCCATCAGCTCTAATCTCTGATTATAAGCTGCAGACATATCCACTGGAGATCAAGGTCATAAATAAGTCCGTTTCTATGGAGCGAAAGGCTAATCAATCCCATCAAAGCAAGCTGCATTCTATGGTATAGGAGCAAAGTTCAAAAAGTCTACAAATATCTCCAAATCTCTGGTATGCATATCCTATTTCTGTTACAAATTGTTTTGGGCATTAGAAGGTGTCAAATGCCTATCTAGAATCCCTTGAAAGAGACAAAATCATCTATGGTATGGTTCTGTGCATTTGTATGCCCTAGAAGAAGTGTCAAATACTCTTTATACCTGAGCATAAGGTCTATGGTACCGCTGTGTATGAAAGGAGTAGAACTTTATATCATTAAGCCCGAAATTCTGAAATACAACTCTGTGGTATGTAAGTGTCATTTTGGAATCAAGTTCTGCATACGGAGTTTTGATCAGGGATACCAAAGTTCTGAATCATAGTCACATTGAAGACGAAGTTCATATCATATCTTTCGAAGTGCAAGAATTCCTGATCACGTGAACTATTTGAGAGATCTTCTTGCATATGAAAACAAAGCTATAGTTACTCTTGAGTCAAGGAGCCGAGACTTCCCATAGATTTTAACCATTAGCTTTTTCACCAGTCCTGGGCATTCGAAAGTCAAGAAGAATCCTAGATCGAACTACATGAAAGGCCATCTGTGTCTTTGAAAGGATGTATTCATCAGTCACCATCATTCATAAAAGTATACACTAACCTATGATAAGTCTCTAAGATATGAGATCCATGATTTGGACCTTCTTCAGTGATGTAGTCAACACATATACATATACAAAGTTTGAATATCAATTGAGCCGACTTGTAGAGATTTTTGATTGTCAGTGGCAATATTGTTGTTGAATAAGGGTCTATATTGAAATCCTAGTCCTAGGGTATAATTATCAATGAAAATGATACATATTTGGTTACATTGAGAAGGAAGGGAAGCTGCAGGCATAAGATGAAGTCACATCTTTGTGACAGTAACACTAGAAAGTGCTAAATAATTTTGGGTTATTGACAGTCAACACTCTATGAAAAAGTTATTGAATATGTAGGCTGTAGCTATCAGTCCAGTGAGATTCGTGCATTTCAAGGTGGATTCAGTGGAAGAGTAGTTTGTCGGTCCTCAGGCAGTAAGTAGGGTCACAATATTGTAATAATATTCTCTTTGAAGGAAGGTCTTGTTTACCTCAAGTTTGTTCCATCATGGAAATGGTTATCATTAAAAGAAGTTTCGTTGATTGACATCCTGGAAACTTCAAGAAATCTTTCGATAAATGGTATATCATTACAAATAGCTCTCTGAGATTTGTGCATCACTGATAAACAAGCAAAAGAGTTGTAGTATGATGGAACAAGAATAGATAAATAAGGATATTATGAGTTGATGAACACCTTGAAGGAAATCCTATGAAGAGACCATGACATCCAAAAGTGCAGGTCACTACAGGTATGAATAAGGTATGTTAAGGGTCCAACATGAATTATAGTAGGTTTGATTGATTATATGGGGTTTGTTAAAATTGTTGACTCTAGTAAAACCCTAGTCATATAGAAATCTAACCCTGTTTCCTCATAGAAACCCTAACCCTTGGTTTTTACGGTTTGTACAGAATCTAGGGCTCATATCTAGTAGGCATGGATAAGGTTGGAACCCTTGGTCTAGGGTTGGCACTTGAAAACCCTAGAAGTACAACCTTTAAGTCTCATGATAACCTTAGATTGACAGATTGATATCATACTTTTGTTATTGTATACTTTGCTTGGGGGTACTTGTCAATGAATGCTGTAGGTACAGGAAGTAGAGGAAGGAGGATAGGCAGATCCTCTGTTTTGGCAAGCATGATGAAAGATGGGAACTGTAATGACCCTTGGATCCTTGGGCACTATGATAGACTCATGATATAATTGTGCAACTATGGATGCCTGGTAAAGTTAAAGACAACATACAAAAGAATTCATGAACCTGATATAGCAGTCAACTAGCCGATGTAAAGACTTTGCTGCAAGCAAGGATCATTTATGGATCCTCCTTTGTGATGACATAAAATGAGTTCTTCACCTTGGGAAGAATGACTGTCTTGGAGTATGCCTCTTAAGAAATCTTGCTGGTTCAGTTGCAGCACGATGGACCTCATCCTGGAAAGGAGGAGCAAGGCTAGATGACTGGCTGAGATATGTTTCGTTAAAGACTCTGATGGAAATTGAAGACAATGAAATTGATGAAGACATGATATGCTGTTGAGTTCTGCATGATCCTGCTATATGGAGAAGTTTCACTTTAAAGAAAGATATGATGACTCCATTAGGTTGCTGCCTTGGTACTGAGTCCGAGGAGCTGATGTACACCATGATATCAATTATGATAGCAGGTTGCAGATAGTTTGATGATCATGTCCTTGTAAGATCTCTTTACCAATGTTCAAGAGGGACCCATGTTCGAGTTCAATAATGATTAGCTCGTGAATATGCAAGTGATAAAGATGATGTCATGATGAAGGGCCATCATAAAAAGGTAACTTTGCTTTGATGTTCATTTTATTTTTTGAAATCATCTGGCTGGGTTGGGTTGAAACAGGGCTATCAGAAGAAGGTTGTAGAAAGTTGCCTACAACTAGTACTCATGTGTTTGGATGAAAGATCCTGAGAGAAGCATGACTTGGAAAAGGTAGCTGTATGAAGGATAGCCAGAGGTGGATTAGAGGATCACTTTCTGATGAGGAGAACAATGACATGACTATTGGTTCAACCCTATGGTTCATTGATGGAAAGTGATGGAAAAAAATGCCCCATGCCCTACGAAGAAGTTTTAGGATCCACAATGAAGAAAGTTGAAGTTCATGATAGGATGCAAAAAGAGGAGTCCTACAAGCAGCTGTAAATACCATGATCTCCACCAAAGAAGCAAGTTAGCTGCTATTGGAAACAAGTCCCTTGGTCAGAGGGAGCTTGGGTATATTCCTTGTATAGGAATGATGAGATCCTCCCTGGTTGAGAGGGAGTGATGGATATGGTTCTCTACTTTATGTGTCATATACTAGACCAAGACTAACAACCGTAAGTCTTAGTGAAGACCATGAGAGAGAGATAGACACATCATTCTTGTGTTCATGTTGTGAAGAAAGAATGGAGGATTGGGTAAGAATCTGGTTTCCGATACTCTTTGAGGATGTGGTAGGGCATCCAATAGGCAAGAGTAGTCGAAGAGGAAATTCCTTGAGGATGTGTTATTCCAAGACAAGAAGAGTACTAGAAGGACATGCCTTGTGAACATCTGGATGGGGTATGTGCCTTGAGAGACAATGATTTAGGTGTCTATAAATCATTGGTCTCACCAGCATTGTGCTCTGATCTTGTGGAGAGATATCGCTGTTAGTCAAGGCCTTGCTATGTGACAATGCTGATTGATATGATGAGATGCAATGAAATAAGCTGAAATGATAGCTTATGAGATGGCTTACCAATTCGACTCTTCTTATGAGAATGTTTTAATGGAAGCACTGTCCTTGTACCTGTGGTCAATTATGAATACCTCCCTAGTTAAGAGGGAGCGTTGAAATGTAACTAGTTTCGGTCTTCATAATTGTAGTTGAGTCATGACTTGATGTAATTATTGATGCACTTGACAAAAGAAAAGAAAAGAAAATTTATTTGTAAAAAGGAAAATTATTATGGGTTTCTTGCCCATCATGTTGTGTTCCTAGGTCAAAGCACCGATTGATTGCTCTAGGGGTCTTGTTGTCAAGTCAAGAGTCAAGGTCATGATAGTCTAGTCCTTGGAGGACCCATGTAACAAGGAAAGAAAAATTATTAATGTAATATCTAGAAGTCTCCAAATGATGAGTTGACCAACTTTCTTCAAGTCGGCCTAGAGAGGCCTAATATGCTCTCTTGGGAGCCTATATAAAGGAAGAACCTCACTTCACTTGGGACACACATCGAACTCAAGTTAGCTATGGTTTTAAAGTAAAGTGAAGTCTGATCCAACAAAAATGTGGAGGAAGAGGAGCACATCTCTGTGGAAGATAGCAAAGGAGAAAAGGAAGTTGAATTTGGTCTTTGCCTGCTCTCATGTTCGAGTTCCTTGGAAGAACTAGGGTTTCCGAAGTCATCATTGTGCATAGAATTGGCGTGAGTTTCTGGCTGGCTCATCATTTGGAAGCTCTGGTCTTGGGTCAAGGTCAAGGTCTCGGAAGTCTTCATTGAACAGAATCTATAAGAAGCGATTTTGTGGGTTTTCCTTTCTAGGAGAGGTTTTAGCCCTGGCTTGCAACCTACATTTGTTGTTCTTGTGTTTGCATTGTGATCTTCTATTGGCATTTGTCTTGATGATAAAACAAAACTAAATAACAATACTAATGCTCTAAGTTAACTCACAAGAAAGTGTTAGGAATTGCAGAGAAATCAAATAATAAATTCTCTATCTGTTTTATCAACAATGTTGACCGAGAACATCAGTGCCCTAATCAATTGCCGATACTCAGAAGGATTAGCCAAATAAGGTCCCGCAGCTTCACCACATAGTTTCTTGAAAATCATCTCCATTGGTGTATTCGTGGACTTACATTCTGTCATGCCAAATATTTTTAGTAGCTTGACAACATATTTTCCTTGAGAAAGGAAAATCTCACAAGGTCTCTGCCACACTTCTAGACCTGGGAAGTAGTGCATCAAATGAAGATCTTTCATTTCAAATTCAGAAGCTAACTCCCTCTTACACTAGAGGATAAGAGGTTCACTACCGGTCAAAAATAAATCATCAACATATAATACCAAAATCAAAGGCATACCTTGGATTATTTTAAAGTAAAGATTTGGATCAACATTGCTTCTAGTAAAACCAAGCTTCATCAAGAAGCTATTAATGCAAGCATGCCAAGCGCTTGGAGCTTGCTTCAAACCATAGCGAGCTTTCTTCAGTCTACATACATGAGTTTTCTGGTCACGTACTTGAAAACCTTGTGGTTGCTCCACAAATACTTCTTCCTTGAGGAAGCCACGCTGAAAGTAGTCTTCACATCCATTTGGTGAAGAGTCCAGCCCTGGCTAGCAGCTAAAGCCACAACAAATCAAATGGTGGTGTATCGGGCAACAGGTGCAAAAATTTCATCATAGTCTATTCCCTCTTTCTAAGAGAAACCTCTGGCCACAAATCTAGCTTTATACTTTTCAATACTGCCATCAACACCATGTTTAATTTTATATAGCCATTTAGAAGACACAACAAACTTACCCTGGTTTTTGGAATTACTTCCCATGCATCATTATGAATGATGGACTCATATTCTTCAGCCATTGCATATTTCCACACTTGATCTTTTTCAACTTCTTCAACAGTGCATGGTTTAGCTTGAATAATGTTGCTCATAACTGCAACATATCCTTGGAACCGACATGGTTTCTTGCTTTCTCTCAAGGTTCCTTTGGGGGCCACATGTTTATAATCATCTTGTAGAGTGTCACGAAGCCAAAATGGTGTTTTTCTAGCAAGAGGATCATATGGAGGAGGATCCAAGGGTCCATGGGCCCCATGGGTTCATCAACAAGATCAATTTCAGCCTCAAGATCTTCCTGTATTTCAAATGCATCATCTTGTCTATCAACATTAGTAGGAGGAAGAGGAGTGTCTCTTGCCTTTCCAAGAGTTGAATCTTCATCAAATGTTATATCCATGCTAAACTCGATATTTCTTTGACCACGTACGTATATTTTGTAAGCTTTAGAATTCTCGCAATAACCAACAAACTTACCTTTATTACTTTGTTCCTCTTTTCTTTTGGCACATGGAAGTAGATAGGACAACCAAAGATCCTCAAATGCCCAACCTCAGGTTTTTCACCTGTGAAGACTTCTTCAGGAGTCTTGTTGTTTAGGGCACGGTGAGGAGATCTATTTTGGACATAGACAACTATGTTAGCAGCTTTTCCCCATAGGAACTTTGGTAATTTCTGATCATGCAACATAGCTTTGACTGCTTCCATGATAGTTCTATTCTTTCTTTCAGCCACACCATTTTGTTTAGGGTTATATGGTACGATGGTCCCTTTCCTAATTCCAGCTTCCTTGCAGAAGTCTATGAAATCATTGGAAGTGAACTCTCCTCCATTGTTGGAGCTGAAGATTTTGATCTGCTTTCTAGTTTGTTTTTCTACCAGAGCTTTGTAGTCTTTGAACATGTTAAATGCTTGACTTTTATTTTTCAAAAAATAAATCCATGTCTTGCGAGAAAAATCATCCACAAAGATTATATAATACAAATCAGTGTTGATAATATTGGTATCGGTAAAATATCAGCGAGGGTCTAGAAAACATCTTATCGGCAATATTGGCGAAAATATCGGCAAATATCGACAAGCATAAAAGATGCATAATATATTCATTTTTTTTCTTCAGATTTTTAAACATATAAAGCACTAACAACATGAAATAAACACATTGAAACATTAATATAAATAAAGCACTGATATATATGATGTAGTGGATGTAAAATAAAAATGATATATCAAAGTCGATATCAAATCCTGTTAATCCTTGATAATTGTCCAATCAAGGACTCAAATGTGGAGAACCATACAAAGTAACATCACATATATAAAACTTAAAAGTATCTCATCATCATGAGTTATATGTAGCAAAGCTGCAAAACAAATAAAACTAGCAACTATCTATCTGAGATCAGGATTTAGTTCCCTCTCCCTAGCAGCTATCTTTTTGTCTTTTTCAGCAATTGCTTCAAGATCTTTTTGTACAATTTCCGCATTAGAAACTGTACAAGGTATAACATCATGTCCAGGGAGTTTAGCCAGATGGTATTTCAATCGTGTAACCCCTCCTGCCATCTTGGTCCCACACAATCTACATGATAGACGTGTCTGATTTGTCCCACCATCAAGCTCCCCATACTCCCAAAATGGGTCCAAGGATTTTGGCATATTTGCAGTGAAATAATTCAAATTTCAAACCTAGGGCACCAAAAAAACAAATAATTGGCATTAAACACACATACACAAAAAATGGCAATAAGAGGGTGCATAAGAAAGTAAAAAAGAAGAAGAACCTTGTTGTCCAAATATGGAGAAAACCCTTGCATTGGCTCATGGGGATGAAAATCATAGCAAATGGAAAAAAAAAACAAAGAAACAAAATCTTGGTAGGCAAAGAGGCAAGCAAGCATAACCCTAAATCTATGAAAAAAATCATTAACATAGGGGTTTTTAAGAACATACCTATTAATGGAAGAAATGAAGTTTCTCTCACTGTTCTTCAATCTTTGATCAACAAGAAATTCTGAGTTGATAGTGATAATGGCTCTTTGATCCTCAATCCCTCCTTGACAACCACCACAAAGCTTTTCCCCTTCCTTCTCCAAGCCTCACTGACGAAAATGACAAAAAAAATGTCAAATTACCCTTTTCTAGTCGCGGCCTGGGAGTGCCCGGCGATATTTTCCGAAATATCGTTTCCCCGAAAATATCGCGATATTTCCGAAATATCGTGATATTTCGTCGATATTGTCAACACTGATACAAATAGCCACCAAGATAAGTTACAGACATAGGTCCACATAGATCAAAATATACAAGATGAAGTACTCGATTGGTTTTGCTTTTGCTTGGAGGAAATGGTCCCTTGACTTGCTTTCCTCTTGTGCATCCTTGTTAAACTCCATCATGATCTGCTCTAATATTTGGCGTTCCAGAAACCATCTTTCTCACATGAGGTAATGCTTTATAGTGCAAATGAGCGAGTATGTAAGGCACAATAGCTTATCCACCAAAGAATTCAAGTGCTGTTGCCAAATACAAACATAAAAAGGATGAAATCAAAGCTAGAAAAATTATCCTTGATTCTCTCAGTGATAATCTCATTACTTATGTTTCTGGTTTGAAGAAAGCTAAAGAAATGTATGACAAACTAATTGACATGTTTGCAATTAGTAACTTGAACCAGATTATTGCCTTGAAGAATCAGTTGAAGGACATCAAGATAAACAGAGGAGAGACAATTCAAACATACTTCCTAAGAATGACCAAAATCAGGAATCAATTGTGAACAACTAGTGAAGTTGTACCCGACAAAGAAATGATGTTGATTGCGCTTGGAGGCCTTCTCTTGTTTGGGAGACTTTTATCACCACCATCTACAATATCAACACTATTCCCACGTTTGATGAGCTCCTGGGAAAATGTATCCCAGAGGAGGCCAGAATGATCTCCAGATGGAGAATTTTACATCATGAAGAAGGAGAACCTACTGCATTTTCAACCTATGACAAGAGAAAGAAAGGTAATAAAAGGAAATATGCTTTCAAATCAAAGAAAGAGAATCTATACATGTCAAAAGTTAGATGCTTTCACTATCAAAAGCATGGTCACTTTGCTCGTGACTGTAAAGAATGAAGAACAACACCTAGATTAAAAACCAATTTGATTTTAGAAAAGACAATTCTGAAAATCAAAGAAAGGGCCATCCTAAGAAAACAAGAAATCCAAGGTATAAAAATGATGCAGTGGAAACTCAATCGGAATATTTTCTTGTTTCTGCTCTTTCTAGTTATTCTTCTGTAGATTCATTTGATAGTGGTGCTTCCAAACATTTTACTGGTTACAAAGAAGCACTCTCTAATCTATTTGGGAGGGACACTGATTTAAATGTTATCCTTGGAGATAATTCTATTCACCAAGTTAAAGGTTATGGTTCAGTGTCATTTCAGTTAGATGATGACAAATCTATTTTTCTGCAAAAAAATTTGTATGTACGTGGTTTGAAAAAGAATCTTGTATCCATATATCCTCTAGAAGATAAGGGAATGAAAGTTGCTTTTATTAATGGAAAAGTTTTAACTTGACTTTTGAACTCAAGGATGAGAGAAACCTTCACTCTTGGATCAAGATGTGAAGGGATTTACAAAGTCAATGGTAAACCCATTTGACATTCATGCACTAGTTCATGATATCGATCTTCAGTGTGAGCTATGACACAAAAGATTCGCTCACATATACTACAAAGCCTTACCTCATGTAAGGAAGATGGTTTCTGGAATGCCTGAGATCATAATGGATTATGAAGGTGTTTGCCCAGAATGTGCAAGTGGAAAGCATATAAAGAGACCATTCCCTTCAAGCGAAACAAAAACTAGTCAGGTACTTCAACTTATACATTATGATTTATGTGAACCTATGCCTGTTACTTCTCTTGGTGGCTACTTATGTTTCATGATTTTTGTTGATGGTTTTTCTCACAAGACATGGATGTTCTTTTTAAAAAAGAAAGGGGAAGCATTTGACATGTTCAAAGATTTCAAGGCTCTGATTGAAAATCAAATTGGAAAGCTGATCAAAGCTTTTAGATTTGATAATGGGGGAGAGCTCACCTCCAATAATTTTAATGATCTTTGCAAAGATGCTGGAATAAAGAAAGAAACCACTCTGCTGTACAATCCACAACAAAATTGTGGCTGAGAGGAAGAGTAGAAACATTATGGAAGCAGTCAGAGCCATGCTGCATTATCAAAAGTTACCAGAGTTTATGTGGGGAGAGGCTGCAAATACTGCTGTTTATGGGGAAAACATAGATCCTGATCAGGCCTTAGACAATAAGACTCCTGAAAAAGTCTTCACTGGTAAAACGCCTGAAGTGAGTCATTTGAGAATCTTTGGCTGTCTTGTGTACTTCCATGTGCCAAAAGAGAAAATAAACAAAGTGGAAGCTTCAGGTTAGAAATGTACGTTTGTTGGTTATTGTTGATTTTTAACGTACCTTGGACAAGTGGTTTCCCATAGGTTAGTCTCTACCTAGGGAAAAGTGTCCAAAATAATTCTTTTCCCAAGTGTGACTTTATAAAGTGAAAGTGACTTTATAAGTGGTAAAGTCAATGTTGAATTATAAAGTGAAAAGTGACTTTAGACATAAAGTACAATGTGGGTACTTTATTTAATGGGTGAGTTAAAAAATAGAAAATGAGAATTAAATGCACATTTATTCTCATCCCTTGATCTAAATGAATCTGAGCCATTAGATCTTAGGGTTGCTCAAAAGTCATTGAGAGAACGAAAAGGGGGAAAAGAAAAGAGAGACTGCATTCATTCTTCATGAGAAGATTGGAGAAAGGAGACTGAGGGCTGGAGAAAAAGTTCTGGAGGATAAATTTGTTGCAATAACCTAGAGGAGTGATTCTAGGCAAAGTTCGGCACGTAAATCAAGGCATAGAAGACAACAGAAGGTATAATACAAACATCATTTAATGTTGTGAGCTGTACGTAGTTCGAGAGAAGTTTTTTATTTTTTATTGATTGATTTATTTATTTTTAACTTTATTTTATTTATTTATTATTTATTATTTTTTAATTTTAAATCCGTACAGTCCGTACAACAGTATGGAAATATGTGCAGTACAGTCTATATGCATACAGTACATATTTTCAGCTTCAAGTGGGCATGAAAATTGAGGCAAAGTGGGCACGGTTTTCAAGGAGTTTCGGGCTGAAGAGATAAGTTGTATTTTGCTGTTTTTTTTGTCTGCAAATGTATTTGTCCTGAACTTAAAAGATAAATAAATTTGAAGAGCTCTCTAACCGGTTTTCCCTGCAGAGGATTGAAGGGGTTTTGCCTGGGTCTAAGTTGACCAAAATCTGTGTGTATTTTTATGTGTTGCTGGTCTGTTTATTTCCATATTTATTTTCAGTATGTGTTGACAGTCCCATGTGTTTTAATCTGAAAATTTCATTTCCAGAATTCTATATGTTGAATGTATGTTTATGGGAAAGGGCATTTAACAGAATGAGAGTGATAAGGTGAAATTAAAACCAGGTTGGGATTGTAGGAAACCTTTTAGTCATCAAATTTCAATAGTTATTGTGATAATTCAAAAGCTTATAGAATTTATGTACATGGTCAAAGAACTATAGAGTTTAGCGGAGACGTAACATTTGATGAAGATGCAACTCTTAGAAAAGCAAGAGACTCTCCTCCTCTTGCCATTGCTGAAAGACAAGATGATAATGAAAAAGAGTCTGCATTTGAGTTTGAACGGAAACCTAAGAATTAACTTGCTGATAATCCAATGGGTTCTATGGATCCTCTAGATCCTCCACCTCATGATCCTCCTACTAGAAAGAGAACACTATGACTGTGAGATACCTTGCAAGATGCTGAACAACATGCTGCCCAAGGAGGAGTGTTCTGAGAAAGTAAGAAGTCAAGTCGGTTTCAAGGGTATGTTGCTGCTATTATCTTTGATAACAAACAGGTTGGTCTAGGTTTGTCTTATTTGAGTTAGGTTAGGTTATTAGGGTGAAATAAGGTCATGAAATTCATTAAATTTCAAATTTTGTATATAGTTTAAGGGGGTCAAAATGGTCATTGGTCATGTAATTAAGGTCTTATCAAAGAAAAATTCAAAACATCCGATTGCATGGGTTAAAAGAGTAATTTTATGACACTTGGCAACTTTTTCTGGAGTCTGCAGCGTTTTATGTCTAAAACAATCTGTTTTCGCTACGTACTTGTCTGACAATTCCGTTGCGAATCTGCCCTCCCAGTAACTGAAAATGCTACGAACTCTGTCTTTTTTGCTAACGGTGGGGTAATTGGTATCTTATCATCATTTCAGTGGTTAGAACACATTTTGTCATCATAGTACATTTCAGTTATGTGTCATCTTGTGTCATGTTGCATGCGTGGTAATCATCACACCTTCCATCATTTCGTTTTCCCTCTCATCTCTCTTTCCTAATTTAGCTTAATCCCTCATTCGAACAACAACATTTTTCCATTCATCCTTGTAAGTTGTTTAAGCCTTTTGCCAGCGGTCTTCACTTTTGTTTTTTGTCTAGTAGCTATCTTAGGCTAGCTGTTACCTCTGTCAAGGAAGGTGCTTGCTGTCTTAGACAATTTTGCAAGTGTCAAAGTTTAAAGTTGATCAGCGATGTATTAGAAGGCATGGCTTTACATAAAAAGCCAAATAAAGGTGGCTCTGTAGTCAGATTCGAGCCCATGGACATGAAGCTGATTGCGGAAGACCCTAGCTTCTCACAAGCCTTCACAAATGTAGGTTGTTTGAGGTTTTGCCAAAAACTGCAGGGATATCATGCATAGGTGTCCAAGGATTTTGCCATAAACTTCATTGGTACAACTTCAAAGGTGGGCATCCTCAATTTTACAGTTTCCCCTGAGACCATTGCATAGGCAACTGAGATTCCAAGGTCTGGAGAGGAGTGGTTCAAGGAAACAAAGTTCAAGCTTTAAAACTGTGATGAATTTCTGAAGCAAGAGCACATAGGCATTGACATGACCTTAGGCATCTCCAGGAATTGCCTCAAGGACAACTACTCAAAGCCGCTGATGGTGATTCAGAAATATTTTACTTGTGAAGGTATATTTCACATGATCTACCAATACCGCTTCAGACTATTGCTTCATTTCACAGGTAAACAACCTCTTGATCTACCATTCTTTTTGTTCAGAAGTTTAGGCAAAATGGCTGACAAGGTGCAAGCTAAACTTGAAAGCAGTGATACTTATTTTTCATCATGGTTTAATCAAATTGTTAGTTATGGAGGAGTTGCAGAAGTTGAATAGGGATTGGGCTACCTTTTCTGTTTTTGAGTGGGTATGAGGTAGATGTCCTCACTCCAAGAAAAACACCTAGGTCAAGACAAACACTCCTAGGAAGGACAAAGAACTAAGAGCTGAAACAGAGGTAGACCCTGAGGCCGAGGTGCATCCCATGGTGGAGCCAATGGAGGTAGAGATTGATCAGTTGCAGGAGACAGTGGTACCTCAACTAACCCCTACTAGCAGTAAAGTTAAAATTGATACAAGAGCTCATAGAAGAATCACTAGAAGTCAGACAGAGGGGAAAGGCAAGCTTGAAGACATCTTGCAGGCAATTGATATTGAAGAAACTCCTGTGGTGAAGCCTATAGAGGTTATATGAGCAAAAATGAAGAAAAAGGGTCTTAGAGCTATGAAGCTAGATTTTTCCAGTGAAGATTCAGGATTTGTTTTTAAACCTAGGAAGCCACTCACTAGGTCACAACTATCAAAGGGAGACAAATCTGATAAACTACATAAAGAACCAGAAAAGAAGAAGCAACCAGCAAGGGAAGAAATCATAGAGCTATCTGCAACAGAAGCAAAGGTGATTAAGACAAGGAAATGCAAAGAAAAGGTTCAAGAAAAATCTGAATATGATCTTCTAAGAGAACAACTTAAGAAAGACAGAGAAGAGGTTTTAGAAGATAAACTAGATTTAACAAACTTTAAGCAAGAGAGGAAGGAGCTCACGAACTTCAAAAAAGAAGTGAGGAAACAAATTGATTTTTATGATGAGGTTGCAGAAAGGTCAAGGAAGATGCTGAGAAGAACATTACCACTGCAGAAGATGTTGAAACATACCTTTAGGAGAAACAGGTGGTTGCAGTAAAAAAGAAGGAAGCTACAATGCTAAGTCAAAGAATTAGAAATCCAAATGGAGATGGTGCAAACATAATTAAAGAAAAAGGGTTTGAAGATGATTGTAATGGATGACCCTGCTGCCCCTTGAAAGATGGTAAGACACATTTTTTGGCCATTTTTGTCTCAGGATACTATATCAAGTCAATTACAGAGCTGCAAACATGTTTTTTGGAGATAAGGAGTAAAAATTGCAAATTCTGGAGAAGTGAGGCAAGTTCGTAGCGACCTCCAGGCTTAAAGCTAAGTTTTCACTACGAACTCGTTGTAGAATGTTTTGAGGTAAAATTTCCAAAAGATATCATGACACGGGTGAATAACAACATGTGTTTACCTTATTTTACCTAATGAAGACCTTCCAAGTGGTAGCAAAGTCAGAAAAAGTGTAGCAGGGGCTGAAATGAAAACGCTACAAAAACTACGCTACGAACTTGCCTTAAAATACTCTGTTTTTACAGTGAGCTGAAGTTTTGGTATTTTTGTAGCACTTAATGTATTTAAGGGAGTAGATGAGTCATCAGAAGAGGTTGAAGAGTATCATTGAGACACCTGTTGATGAAGGCCACTCAACAAAAGGATGATATGACTGCTAGCTCACCATTCTTGCCACCTCACCAACACACATTTCATCCTCAAATTCCGAATATCAGAGCTGAAATTCTAGCATGACAGTTTGCCACCTGATCATGGTTGTTGCCACCTAGGACAAGGTTGTTTGGTTCGATAAGCATCATTAGTATGGGTTATTTAAAGTTTGTTGATGAAATTAATAGTGACTTTTAGGTTACAAATTCTTTCCAACAGAATTATCTCAATTTTCTCTCAATGTAGTGAATTCCTTTTGGGATTAGAACTCTACATCAGTTTCGAGAGTCTAGCCCAGGTGGTAGACCTGTGTAAAAGGGTTTTCACTCTATAAATAGAGAAGTTTTAGAGTTAGAGAGGGTTGATGGATGTAATGACCAAAGCTACTATTGTAATCTTTTTCTACTCAGATAATATACAGTTGCAGAAGACTTTTGTTCAGACCTGAGATTCTGTTTGAGTTCTTATGTATTTGTGTCCTTTATCTTTTTAATGTTATCTCAGCTTTCTCATACATAATTACTTGGAATTCATAAATTATTATGCTCCAACTTCCTTTATCTATCTTGTCTGTTGTTAGAATTGTTTTATAAGAACTCATGTGCCTCGTCTTCCATGAATGATACTTTTGTGTAATTGAATTTCCATTCTGACTCCATGCCCAATGGTAGCCCTCACACATCTTTCACCTGCAAAAATTATCCAACGGACATCTAAGAGTTAGCCATCTTTGTTTATTGAATATCATATCTTTCTTGAGAGGCTAACTTCTAACCCTAAGTGGTTTGAAATAGTTACACTAAATTGACTATTGAGCAGTTCAATTAGTACCAGTTTGGTGATAACATTTTGGTGCATCTGTTGAGAGCCTGAAGCTACATTTTCCCGAAAATTTGTGCTCAATCAGAGCTACTGAACTCTTGAAGGTAGCAGGAGGTCAAAAATATTCGAGGCTGCATTCTACCTTGGTGACTCCTCTGAGATTCTCAGCTTAAAGGTTGATTCTAAGAAGATTCATACAAGGAGCAATCTAGACCCTAATCCACCTGAGATAGTTGATAATCCAGAAAGAATTCTCATAGGTATTGGAAGCTCATCAAAGTCGGGTAATCTATATCTTACAAGGGTTTCATCTCTTCCCTCTGAGGTTGTTCGAAATTTTAAAGACAAAAAGTTTGATGAAAAGATAGAAGTTCTTTTTAGATCTAAATCTGAGAATTAATTGACTGGAATTATATTAGATCTACAAAGATTAGGAATTGATACATCGTCTCTGATGTCAAAAGAATAAAAATAAGGGTTTTGGGAAATTGTCACATCAGAATTGTCATTGGAACAAGAGTCATTTGAAAAATTAAAAGAACTTGATCCTTTTGATTTCTTGTTAAGAAGGAGGTCTGGTGTCCCTTTGCCTGAGTGGAGTTCTTTTGTCTCTAAACTGCAAATTCCCACTTCAGAATTTCCTAGCATCACATCCTCATTTACTGCTGTATCTCCTAGTCAAAATATCACTCCTTCCACTGCTTTTTCAAGTAGTGCAGTCACTGCCATTATGGCTGAAGTTCCTCCTCTTGCAGTTCTAGTTAGGTATGCTCCTCTTGTCCTACTTGCCATACTCCATGACCTTCCAGATGGGTATTCCACTAGAATAAAAACTTTTGGAGCTGAAGAAGATATTATTGCTGAGCAACATGTTGACCAGTTTAATGATTTTATTGACCTAGAAGAGGTGGATGATGAAGATTTAAAAATGAGACTGTTTGTGCAGAGTTTCATAGGTGAGGTGAGAAAATGGTTCAAAGCCTTAGCCCAGGAAGTTTACATAATTGGGACCAATTAGAAGACAACTTTTTGACCAAGTGGCGAAGTAAAGTGAACCCTGTTCAAGCCTTGACTGAATATAATAATTTGAAAAAAGCCACAGATGAGTCAATTCATGACTTTTCTAAAAGGTTCAATAAGGTATACAATTCTATCCCTGCTCACATTAAACCTCCCCCAGGAGCTGCCCAATTGCATTATGCTGGAGCCTTTGACTATGATTTTTCATTTTACTAAGGGAGAGAGGAACTGCCTGTTTAGCTGACATGCAAAATGATGCTGTAAAGGTGGCTGCAATAAAGAGGTCCAAAATGGGAAAAGCAAGATTAAAAGAAGAAGAAAAACCTTCCTCATCTTTGGATGTAAAATTCGATACCATGATGAAAACTATGGAGAGGCTTATGAATAGGCTTGCTCTTGGTAATAATCCCCTACCTGCTGCACAACAAGAAACACAAATTAGGAATCCTTAGTTTAGAATGCCTCAAAATCAACAGAGACCAAGGGACAATAGAAACCAACCTAATCAACAAGTTAGGCCTCCCTTTCAACAAAATCTAGTGGACAAGGAAGAAACGCAACCTAAGTTTCAAGAAGATATCATTCACTGTTTGGATGAGGATGTGTCAGGGATGTTCTTAACCAAAGAACATGATGAATCTAGCGACATAGGGAATCATGAAGATGAGAAGCAATCTGATTATTTGAAAGGCTACCAACCATAGTTGCTTGGGAGCGGGAGTGGGAGCGCCATTTTCAAAAGCTCCCGGTGCGGAGGGAGCGGGAGCGCCATTTTCAAAAGCTTCCCGGTCCAGAGCGTTTCGAGGAGCGTTTATATATATATTTTATATTTTGATGCATATATGTCAACAAAAGCATGTAGAATGATCAATTAGACATAAAAAACCTAAAAACATAGATTGAATCATATAACATCAATCATATAGAAGTTATAATCTTCATCAACCACGCCCACAAGTTGGAAGCATACAACATATTGACTCTTGAGTCTCGCGAATCATCAATCTGAAGGTTTCGAGCTTTCAAAATTCAATATATAACATTTATCATCATTGATATATAACATTTATCATCATTGATTTCAAATTTCAATATCTAACATTTATCATCATTGATATATATCATAATTCATTTATCATCATTGATTCATTGATTTCAAAATTCAATATACATTTATCATCATTGATTCATTGATTTCAAATTTCACTATATAACATTTATCATCATTGATTCATTGATTTCAAAATTCAATATATACAATTTATCATCATTGATATATAACATTTATCATCATTGATTCATTGATCACCATATAACTTTCATGAAGCATCATATTCATAATTCATAATGACTTGTAAACTTATAAATGCCAACTTCAAAGTTTCACCCTTCAAATTCAAACTTCAAACTTAAATTGTCATTAAATATATGAAAGAGTCAAGTTTCAACTGTTCAACTGTCAACAATTATAAAAGATAAAAACTACTAGAAAATAGAAAAGACTAGTAAACAACAAATCTATTTTATCTATTGGCTGGCCCCTTGCCACACCCACGAGAAATGTCTAATTTGTGCGAGCCATGAGGAAATGATGGTCTTCTAGTACTCTCAGGAGTACCACGTCCACGAACATGACTAGAAGGTGGAGGCTGAATCTGCAAAGGAACAATAGAGAACTGGCACTGGCACTGGCACTGGCACCCGCACTGCTACTGGATGGTGGGACTGGCCCTGTGTGTGGCGGTGCTGCTGATGCTTCATCATCATCCCTAAAAAGTTATGCTTCCAATTCTTCCATATGTACCGTGCTGTCCTCCAAGTTATCATCCTCTGGGTTGTTGTCCGAGACTCTGTATGATTGATCCTCATATGCCCGATCACAGTAATGGCTCAACAACCTCAAGTTGTAATGCACCTAAACCAAACTTTCAACTCGTTTTTCATTCAGCCTGTTTCTTCTCACATTATGTATGAAGCTGTAGGTGCTCCAACACCTCTCTGCAAAAGAAGTATTCACAACCTGTCAGAGAACTTTTTTTGCCAACTTTGGCAAAAGTCCCATGCTGCCATATGCTTCCCACCATGTGAGAGCATCAAATCTGTCTCTGTCGTCCATTGCATGGAAAGAACCAAAGTTAGCAGTGCAACTGAAGTATTTGCCTAATTCAAGGCGCAATCTAGCACACTCCTCCCTGTCGGGTACCAACTTGTCTAATGCCTTCATGTACCCCTCTTGTACCTCTAGATCTATGTGAGGTTTGATCCTAACCCCACCTCCAAGTGCAGGTTGGCCCAACCAAGATGGAGAGTAGTATTTTGGCATAAGGATATATGCCAAGGCATGTAGTGGAACATTGAGTTTATTCCACCATGCACACACACAGTCATGAATCATAGCATGCAAGTTGGGATCATTATCCTTGACAACATCTTTTATTTGGCTCAACATGCTGTCCATCTGCTCATAAACCTCCCCAATCACTGGTTTATCTGTATCTGCAAACCGAATCATGTGATAAATGGGCTTGGTGAAATTCAAAATTTCCCTCACACGTGCCCAAAACAAAGGGTCAAGGGCGGTCTTCTCCACATGTTCAAAACCTTGCTTGTCAACTATTGTCGCTGCCCTGTCCTTTAATACCTGCCAGTGTGGGCTTGATACCATTGCAGCCAATGACTCTCTTACCTTCAAAAGGCGCCTGAAGGTGAGGTAATAGCTAGCAAATCTAGTCTTTGCTATCTTCAACAACTCCAATTTGGAGTGAGTACGGAAAAGTTGTAATATTCCCATTTTTGGTGACACCTACGACAGGGCCAGGTTGGTCTTCCAGAGTCAGGAGCAGACAGGTCACAGGTACAGATTGGTGCTATCAGCGGGCTCAGGGGCTTTTTGGAGGAGTTTTGAGGAGCTTTCATGGTTTCTGGAGGCATTCGCTTGATATACTCCATTATCCGAGTGGTTTGGCTTTCGTTCCGGTGCATTCCAATAACTTTCGGAAATTTGAGTTATTTCTGGGCTTAACTCAGCTGATTACACTCAAGGTGGCATTCCGGGAGGAATACATGATGGAACACCTTAGTGTAATATCTTATTGGAACCGGGATGAGGATACCTACATGGTGGGACAGTTAGACACGGATTCCAGTGACCGGAGGAGGCATGGTAGCCGATTTACCCTTTTCTGCATTAAAAAGGAATATTTTAATAAAAGGGAAAAGTTCTCCATGAATAAAATAATAATAAAATAATGCTTTAGAAGGCTCCAAGAGATCTATAAAAGAAAGGAAGGAGGCCATTGGGAGATATCTTTGGAGTAGATTATTTGCTTGTGTATGAGAGGTTTGAGGACGTGGTTCTCTACTTTAGCCGTAGCCCCAGGACAGAAACCCTCGGGTGATTTGTGAGAGTGTTGGACGAAAACCCAACTCTCTTGAGGAGGCTTCACTTAGAAGTTTCACAGAGCTTCAAAGTTTGGTGTGAGGATCATTCAGATCTTCAACTTGGGCTTCATCATTTTTCAGTGGGTTCAGTGACAGCTGTTGCCAGAGGGAGAGTGCAGCAGTTCAGTTTGGTGGCCAGCGTAGTTCAACAGCTTATCTTGGTGGCCAGTTTTCTATCTCGGTTCTTTCTGGGTCAGATCTATATGTAAACCCCTCTTATTAGTTATAATAAAAGATGAGATTCTTCTGTTCTATCTGGTATTCGATTGCAGTATTTATGTGTTTAATTTTACATGGCAATCTTCTGTTGAATTAATGTTGATTTTTCGGTATAATTTGGGGTTTTAGTAAATTTCTGCAATTTTAGTTAAAATATCCCATTTGGGATATTACAAAAGCCCATGGGTATTGCTATGATTTGTAATAAATTTTATCATTTTTTTACCTCTCTTGTACAAATCACCAAGCCATTTGAATTGAGGTTGTTTGTTTTTAATGATATCATGCATCAAAAGGTTCATTGTGTGAACCAAACACCCAGACCAAAATATGTTGGGGTACTTATCCTCAATAATTGCTCTTGCTGCCTTACAGTTAGCAGCATTATCAGTGATGACTTGTATGACATTGTATGGCCCAATCTTTTCAATTATTGCAAGTAATGGTTCTGCAATGTTAATGCCGGTCTTGAATTTGTCTGAATAATCATATGCTGACAGGAAGATTGCACCACTAACCGACACAGCCAAAACACTTATCAATGGCTTTCCTTTTACATTGGTCCATCCATCAGAGACAATGGACACCCCATGCTCATTCCACGAATTTGTCATTCTAGCCAAAAAATGGTTTATTTTATCTTTTTCATGATCAAGACCCACGGTTCTGGCCTTGTCATACCCAGGGCTCCTGTATCCTTTGGGGGCATCATTAATGGCAGAAACCATTTCATGCCAATAAGGTGAGCGAAGAACATTGAATGGCACCCCACATGCATATAGAAATCGGAAAATTTTTGAATCCACATCATTCCTACACCCTTCGTCAAGGAAATCGGATATGGTTCTACGCCTTAATCCAGGTGTGCCACTGCCTCCATAACCACTGCCATGGGTGGAAGTTGATGGACTTCTTTGTCCATGATGTGATGCACCTGATGGTGTATAAGAATCAATGAAACCCCTAGATCTTTTAGATCTCTGTAGGGCAACCTCCTTTTCCTTTCTATATTTCTCTCTCTCTATTGCTGGCACACTAACACAAATTTTGATTCCTAGATTTTTGTCCCCATCCCTGGCATTTTCCCACAAAGGTGCCTTCTCGCACGAGTGTATGAACCATGGTATTCTTTATTGCAATGGGGGCAAAGAAATTCAGTGGTTCCACCACCTTTCCCTCCTTCCTGCCTCTGAACATATTTCCACAAAGGTGTCTGAGTTTGGTCTTGTCTAGTTGGGGTATCTGTGGCCTCATGTTCTCCACTCCCCCCTTCCTCCTCAGCATAATCCTCCTCCTCTTCAGGATTTTCATCAAATCCACCATAACCCACTTCTTCATCCTCCTCTTCTCTAATGTGCCTCTTTCTTCTACTCTCCAACACCATTATTACAAAGAAAGGAACCAACATGATGAAAATCCCTAGCCATATAGCCATGATGTTTCAAGTTTCAAGTTTCTAGCCTGCAAAAAAAATGGAGAAATGCCAAATGGGAATAGGAAATGCAATATAGGAAAAAAACAATTCAATTTTTAAGTTTTCAACACAATAAAATGCAACATTCAGAAAAAAAAATCAAGTTTTCATTTTTGAACAACTTAAAAATTCATCCTAGAAAATACAAAACTAGATTAGAAGACCTACGTCTTTCTTGCAATCCTCCTCTTGCTCTCTTGCAACTTGCTCCTTGCTCTCTCCTTGGCACTTCCGCAGCTCCGCTCTCCAACTCTTGCTCCAAGCTCTCCTTCTCTCCAACTCTTGCTTCAAGCTCCTCTTTCTCTCACTCACTCAACTAAAACAATAAAACAAAATGAGGGGAAGGTGGGCTTTTATTTACCCAACCCTCCTCCCTCCCTCTA
Source organism: Pinus albicaulis (assembly GCA_034641835.2). Classification (NCBI taxonomy): domain Eukaryota; kingdom Viridiplantae; phylum Streptophyta; class Pinopsida; order Pinales; family Pinaceae; genus Pinus; species Pinus albicaulis. Next base: position 1,170,763,469 of record CM076575.1, on the reverse strand, counting down.
AAAAAAAAAACGAATTTTTTGAAGATTTTTTTTCACGTCGCCGGGGAGCATTTTTTAAATGCCGGAAGCACTCAGGGAGCGTTCGCTCCTTGAAATGCTCCCGAAAAGGCAAGGAGCGTTTTTATAGGCTCGAAAGCGTGCTCCCGAAAACGCTCCCCTCAGGAAGCGTTTTCGGGAGCGTGTTTCTGAGTGCTCCCAAAATGCTCCCGAACGGAGCGCTTTTCGGGAGCGGGAACGAGGGGGGGGGGGAGGGTGAAGCTTCCCCGCAACCTTGCTACCAACACACTATTTTGAAATGCAAAAACAATATAACTTGAGGAATAGAAATGTTCCTATTACAGCCAATAAGGGCCAACCAAAGAAAGATGCTCCAAATCCAGTTGAACAGAAGAAAGACACACCACCCCATTGTAAAGAAATTGAAAAAACACCATCGGTTTTCAATCTAAAAAATGAAATTTCTAAGATCAAAATTGCTGTCCCTTTTGGTGAGATCATTAAGGTCACTAAGTATAGGAGCCAAATTGTCAAGATGCTTAACACTCGGCCTGGACCTTCTGACATTCTAAATCTGCAAGAAGACCATCCTACTATCTTCCTAGGACCAAGAGTGGAAGATGAACAAAATGAAGAAGTTCCACCTTTTTATGTGAGTCTAAACATCCATGACATGAATTTACATAATGCTATGTCAGATTCAAGGGCCTCCCATAACTTAATGCCTAAGGTGATCATGGAGAGAATGGGCTTAGACATAACCAGACCTTACAAAGACTTCTTTTCCTTTGATTCCAAAAGAGTTCAGTGTATTGGTCTCATTAGGGATGTGGTTGTTGGTTTAGCTGAAGTGCCTGCTAAGACATTGATTATGGATATAGTTGTGGCTGACATTCCTCCAGAATTTGGTATGCTTTTATCTAGTTCATGGGCTGCTAAAATAAAACGAACTATGCAGATGAACATGACTTATGCCACTATTCCAGTCTTTGGTGAGCAAAGAAGGTTGTATAGAGAATCTAGGATGGCCTATATTGTTAGTAGCAAAGATAAACCACAAAACTTTCCAATTTATGCAGTAGAGACTGAGTTGTGGTCTTCCATTTTGTTCAATGAGGTCACTAATGAGACAGAAAATCTGAAAATTGAAAAAAATCAGCGAGCTGGAATTCAGCAGATTGAGGAGGTAAATGAAGAAGGTTGGTGGCGTATGTACTTTGATGGCGCTGCTGGAAGAGAAGGAGTTGGTGCAGGTATGTGGATTACCAGCTCTAGCGATGAGAGCAAGTTTTATTCTTACAAATTGAACTTTGATGGTACAAACAACATGGCTGAATATGAGGCTTTGTTTTTGGGTCTAGAAGCTTTGAAAGGTTAGGCGCTAAGAAAATTTCAATTTGTGATGATTCTGAACTAGTAATCAAGCAAGTAGAAGGATCTTATCAAACTAAAGATGTCAGAATGAGGGCTTATACAAATTTGATCCTTGATTTGTTTGAAAATTTCAAAGAATATAGTTTCACTATCAAAGCTAGAAACTAGAATTCCGTGGCTAATTCCTTGGCTGTCTTAGCCAACTTGTTTATCATCCCTTCTCATCCTAGTAAGAGCTATGAAGTTGAGGTCAGACATAGACAAGCTATCCCTGATAATATTATCAATTGGCAAGTGTTTGATAGTGATCAACATGTCATAAACTTTCTTGAGCTGAAAGAAGAATTTGAAAACATTCAAGTAGATCAGCAGAACATGTTTGTTGAAACCAAAGCCAATCCGGAGGTCCTCTAGCTGAAGAATAACTGCATTCCTAAAGGCTTAATCCCCCTTGAAAACTTGTTTGATCAGAATGATGTGATTAAGAATCCAAAAATGAAAGCTGATGATGAAGAAGTTGAAAGTTGTAACCTTGGTACTGCAGAAAATCCCAAGTTGATCAGGTTGTCCAAGCTTCTTTCTTCAGAGGTGAGACAAATGTATGTTAATTTGATGAAAAGGTACATTGATGTTTTTGCATGGAGTTATGCAGACGTAAAGAGGTATGATCCTAGCATCATTCAACACACAATACCAATCAAAGAAAATGAAAAACCTTTTAAACATAAATTGAGGAGAATCAATCCATTGCTCATGCCATTGATTGAAAAAGAAATTAAGTTGTTTGATGCAAAATTTTTGTTCCATTGAGATTTTCTAAGTGGCTTGCTAATTTGGTACTTGTGAGAAAGAAGAATGGCGAGATTAGGATATGCATTGATTTCAGAAATTTGAATAAGGCACCTCTTAAAGACAATTATCCTCTTCCAAAAATGGATCAAATTTTGCAAAATATTGTTGGATCCCAAAGGATGTCTATGCTGGATGGTTTCTCAGGCTATAATCAGATACTAGTGCATCCGAATGACCAAGAGAAAACCACCTTCACAATGCCATGGGGGACATTTATGTATGTCAAAATGCCTTTTGGTCTCATGAATGCAGGAGCTACTTTTCAAAGGGCGATGGACATTGCATTTGCTGAATAAAAGGACAGGCCAGTGGTTGTTTACTTGGATGATATCACTGTGTTTTCAAAGAAGGAAGAAGTGCATCTCAAGCACTTGGAGAAAATTCTACAAAAATGCATATAATTTGGTATTTCACTCAATCCTAGTAAGAGTGTTTTTGCTTTGAATACTGGAAAATTGTTGGGACACATAATATCAAAAGAAGGAATAAGGATTGATCCAAGTAGGGTCGTTGCCATACAAAAGATAGATTTGCCAAGAAACAGAAAAGACATTCAATCCTTTTTAGGCAAGGTAAATTTTGTTAGGAGATTCATTCCTAATTTTGTAGAAATTGTCAAGCATATTACTAAGATGCTTAGGAAGGATTTTGATATTAAATGGACAACAAAGGAAAACAGTTTTTTGAAGAGATCAAGAAGGCAATTATCGAAGCCTCGGTGCTCATAAGTCCTGATTTTTCTAAGGATTTTCTGGTTTTTACTTTTGCCTCTAAACATGCAATTGCTGGAGTGTTATTGCAGAAGAGGCAGCAAGGTAATGAGCAACCCATTTCTTTCTTCAGTAGGACACTTGCAAATTCTGAACTGAAGTACAATATCACAGAGAAACAAGTCTATGCTTTAGTAAAGGCGCTTAGAATTTATGTTGTACACTCTCACATTCTAGCTTTTGTGCCTAATGCTGTGGTGAAAGACATATTGACTCAAGCTGATCCAGATGGCAAAAGAGGTAAGTGGATTGCCACTTTGTTGAAGTATGATATGGAGATTAGGCCTACTAAGTTGGTAAAAGGTCAGGGGTTGGCGAAATTGATGGCACAATCAAATTTTGATTGCCTAGATATGAATTTCATTGCATAACTTTCAGAAGTGGTTGAGGAAGAGGAATTGATTCCTGTAGAGGAAAAATTCTTTATGTCGTAATGGTATAGGGATGTAATTTTGTGTTTTGTATCATCACAAGGCTCCTCTTAAATTAACCAAGTCCAAATCCAGATTTGTAAAGCTGATGTCTCGTAAGGTATTGCATTATGAACAAGAATTTATATTGGAGAGATACTGGTGGGATACTCTTGAACTCCTTGTGAGAAGATGACGCTGAGAGGGTAATTGATGAGTTTCATAAGGGTGATTGTGGAGGTCATCATTATTGGAAGGCTACAACAAACAAGATACTCAGAGCAGGGTACTATTGGCCTTCTATGTTCAAAGACATTTACAAAAAGATTGCTGCCTGTCATGAGTGCCAAATTTTTGATGGAAAAAAGAAGCTAATGCCTTTACCTCTGAAACCCATATATGTAGAAGCTCCTTTCCAGCAATGGGGATTAGATTTTATTGGCGAGATACACCCTGCATCCTCAGGCCAACATCAGTGGATCTTAACAACCACTGATTACTTCACCAAGTGGATTGAAGCTGTCCCTACAAGGCAAGCTACGGATTCAGTCATCATTCATTTTCTAGAAAACAATATTTTATCAAGGTTTGGCTGTCCCATGAAAATTATTAATGACAATGCTCAAGCTTTCAAGTCTAAGAAATTGATTAGTTTCTGTAATCAATATCATATTACTCTTGGTCACTCCACATCATATTACCCTCAAGAGTCAAGGAAATGGCTTGGCTGAGTCATCAAATAAAAGCATAGTCAGAATCATTAAGAAGGTTTTGCAAGAAAACAAAAGGTCATTGCATTTGAAGTTAAAATTTGCTTTATGGGCTGATAGAATTTGTACTAAGAGGTCTATAGGTACATCTCCTTATGAGCTGGTATATGGAACCGAAGCAATCTTTCTAGCATCCCTTGGAGTTCTAGTGATGAAGTTGCTGCAGGGGTTAGAAGAAGAACCAAATGCAATCCAAGGAAGGATAAATCATCTCATTGCTTTGCAGGAAAAAAGGGAGGAAGTGTACATTGATCATCAATAGTCACAAAATAGAGTCAAAAAGACTTTTGACAGGAAGACAAAGGAGGAAAAATTCAAAGTTCAAGATGTGGTTTTGAAGTGGGAGGCCAGGAATGAAGATAAAGGGAAGCATGGAAAATTTGAGAATTTTTGGAAATGACCTTTTATGATAGTAGAATATCATGGGAACAACACATTCTTACTTCAAGACATGAATGGGCAGTTGTGTGAAGGAGGACCGGTCAATGGCAGGTTTCTAAAACACTACTCTTTCTAATTCATTATGCTGAAATACACATCACTGTATATATTCCATTCTCTGTTATTTTGTTTGCAAATAAAGGTGATATTATCAAGTTTGAGCTCGAGGAGAAGGCCATAAAAGCTTGAAGAAGACTTCATCAAATTCATAATTTTCAGTTTCCAAGTAAGGCACTAGAGCTGCTGGGTCTTTACTGCACCTCAGGGGCACAACATCCCCAATGGAGCCACTGTTATCCTTGATAACAAATAGGTTGGTCTAGGTTTGTCTTAGTTGAGTTAGGTTAGGTTATTAGGGTGAAATAAGGTCATGAAATTCATTAAATTTCAAATTTTGTATATAGTTTAAGGTGGTCAAAATGGTCATTGGTCATGTAATTAAGGTCTTATCAAAGTAAAATTCAAAAAATCTGATTGCATGGGTTAAAAGAGTAATTTTATGACACTCGGCAACTTTTTCTGGACTCCGCAACGTTTTTTGTGTAAAACAGTCTGTTTTTGCTACGGACTTGCCTGACAGTTCCGTAGCGAATCTGCCCTCCCACTAACTGAAAATGCTACGAACTCTGTCTTTTCTGCTAATGGTGGGGTAATCAGTATCTTGTCATCATTTTAGTGGTCAGAACACATTTTGTCATCATATTACATTTCAATTATGTGTCATCTTGTGTCATGTTGCATGCATGGTAATCATCATGCCTTCCATTATTTCGTTTTCCGTCTCATCTCTTTTTCCTAATGTAGCCTAATCCCTCATTCGAACAACATCACTTTGCCTTTCATCCTTGTAAGTTGTTTAAGCCTTTTGCCAACAATCTTCACTTTTGTTTTTTGTCTAGTAGCTGTCTTAGGCTAGCTGTTACCTCTGTCAAGGAAGGTGCTTGCCGTCTTAGACAATTTTGCAGGTGTCAAAGTTTGAAGCTGCTCAACGCTGTATTAGAAGGCATGGCTTCACATAAAAAGCCAAATAAAAGTTGCTCTGTAGTCAGATACGAGCCCATGGACATGAAGCTGATTGCGGAAGACCCTGGCTGCTCACAAGCCTTCACAAATGCAGGTTGTTTCAGGTTTTGCCAAAAACTGCAGGGATATCATGCATAGGTGTCCTAGGATTTCGGTGTAAACTTCATTGGTACAGCTTCAAAGGTGGGCATCCTCAATTTTACTATTTCTCCTGAGACCATTTCACAGGCAACTGAGATTACAAGGTTTGGAGAGGAGTGGTTCAAGGCAACAAAGTTCAAGCTTCAAAACTGTGATTAATTTCTGAAGCAGGAGCGCATAGGCATTGACATGACCTCAGGCATCTCCTGGAATTGCCTCAAGGACAACTACTCAAAGCTACTGATGGTGATTCAAAAATATTTTACTTGTGAAGGTAGATTTCACATGATCTACTAATAACATTTCAGGCTGTTGCTTCATTTCACAGGTAAACAACCTCTTGATCTACCATTCTTTCTGTTCAGAAGTTTAGGCAAAATGGTCGACAAGGTGCAAGCTAAACCTGAAAGCAGTGATACTTCTATTTTTCATCATGGTTTAATAAAATTGTTAGTTATGGAGGAGTTGAAGAAGTTGAACAGGGATTGGGCTAATTTTCTGTTTTTGAGTGGGTATGAGGTAGATGTCCTCACTCCAAGAAAAACACCTAGGTCAAAGACAAAAACTCCTAGGAAGGACAAAGAACCAAGAGCTAAAACAGAGGTGGAGGTGCAACCCATGGTGGAGCCAATTGAGGTAGAAATTGATCAGTTGCAGGAGACAGTGGTACCTCAACAAACCCCTACCAGCAGTAAAGTTAAAATTGATACAAGAGCTCATAGAAGAATCACTAGAAGTCAGATAGAGGGGAAAGGCAAGCTTGAAGACATATTGCAGGCAATTGATATTGAAGAAACTCCTGTGGTGAAGCTTGTAGAGGTTAAAGGAGCAAGCATGAAGAAAAAGGGTCTTAGAGCTATGAAGCTAGATTTTTCCAGTGAAGATTCATGATTTGTTTTTAAACCTAGGAAGCCACTCACTAGGTCACAACTATCAAAGGGAGACAAATCTGATAAACTACATAAAGAACCAGAAAAGAAGAAACAACCAACAAGGGAAGAAATCATAGCACTATTTCCAACAGAAGTAGAGGTGATCAAGACAAGGAAATGCAAAGAAAAGGTTCAAGAAAAATCTGAATTGGAGCTTCTAAGAGAGCAACTCAAGGAAGCCAGAGAAGAGGTTTTAGAAGCTAAACTGGAGTTAGCAAACTTTAAACAAGAGAGGAAGGAGCTCACGGAATTCAAAAAAGAAGTGAGCAAACAAATTGATTTTTATGATGAGGTTGCAGAAAGGTCAAGGAAGACGCTGAGAAGAACATTACCATTGCAGAGGATGTTGAAACATACCTTTAGGAGAAACATGTGGTTGTAGTCAAAAAGAAGGAAGCTACAAGGCTAAGTCAAAGAATTAGAAATCCAAATGGAGATGGTGCAAACAGAATTGAAGAAAAAGGGTTTGAAGATGATTGTAATGGATGACCCTACTGCTTCCTTTTTGGAGAATGGGAGTTGAAGTCGACAAAAAGGAAGCCTCAACTAAACGAGAGAGTTCCTGATGCAAGGGACTAGGGTCTCGGATTTGATAGGTTTAACATAGGCATGATGGCAAGGGGTGACTGAAAACTGATGATGGGGATTCAGTGGCCCAAGGTTGGAGTATAAAAAAGCAGCTTGGCGGTAGTCATAACTATTTCTGATGAGGAAATCCCTGGAGTTTGTAGGACTTCCAGGGTGGGTATATGTTGGTTATGAATGTCATGGTGGCTTATGCGTGAAAGGTGTGATACTCCTACCGAGGGTGACTAGGGAGTGCTGCCATGGGAGAAAAATGGATGGATGAGTGGGGGACTTTGTTCACCGTTTGCGGTCTTTGTACATTTACCAAAAGAATGAAACAATGGGATTGAATTGTACAAAACACAGAGACGGGTGCCACTAAACATGAAAGTGCTTGCTCACTGATGATGTGAGGAGGGTGTTTTTGTTGAGGGTGGGGGCCCCATTGGTTGGTCTCTTGTGTGGGGTGATGAAGCGGATGGAAAATATCGCAGATGGGCTATGCTGATGGAGGTATGGTAGGCCAAATGCGAGGCGCGGTGGTGCGCTTTCGATCTGCTTGCAAAACATGGTAGTCCGGGAAAGGGGTTTTATTTCAATATGGTAAAACTTGACTTGATGCATGGTGGATGAATGGGCATGAAGTGCTTCCCGGACTGAGGTGGTATGGCCACGACGTCATGATTATTCTGATGTGCGGTCTACTTTGAGTGACGGACACTGTGGAGGGGAGGCTCTAACGACCAATCAAGGATGTTTATCATGTGCAAGGTGGGGAGATGATAAACATGGTCGGGTGTTTGGAACCTATGGTTAATTTCTTGTGGAGAAATGATGTCAGTATATGCAGAGTTTTTCTGGGATTCTATCATGCTGAGAGTAGAATGATACCTGCTCTGGAACCTTCAGTGGATGGAGCAATGGATGGTTTGTTGTGCTGTACAATGCCTGCAACAAAAATACCCCAAGTGAAAGCATCTTCCTCATTCAAATATTATTGAAAACATGTGCTGAATGAACAGAAGATAAGAGAGGGCATACCTCTCGGCACTGAAAAATTATTTTTTCGGAGGTGTGAATGTGTGGAGGCTCGTTTGGGCGTTATGAGGTGCTGATCACTATGTTGCTTTCGGTTTTGCAATCAGATACTCTGAGCTTAAGTTTTCGCTTGGGAGTTGTTACTTGGCTCCTGGTTTTGATTTCGGTTGGGGTTGCCCCCAGCTTGAAATTGCGGGGAATGTCGCTGGTTACTGTCCCCTGTCTAGGATCTCCCTTTCGTTTGTTCCTCGGCTTCTTTTTGCAGCATTTGGAGGATTGTCATAATTCTCCTAGTTGTATTGTTGCTGATGAGCCTGGGAAAGTTGCACTGGATTGACCAGCGTATTACGCTGTGGCGATGGTCCATTTTGTGCGGGGAATGTGGGATATTGGTTCCCTTGTCCTTGGTTGGTATATGAGCGCTGGGGTGACTTTCATGATAGCTAGGTTGTGATACGTTCTGAGTTGAATCGTATGAGTATCCAGGGTATCGATTACTACTTCCTAGGTGTCCTTGGGCCAAAGGCCCGATCAAACCGTTTTGCGATATCGATGCGCATGGTACTACTGCTACCTAGGTGATCTTGGGCCAAAGACCCGATCAAACCGTCTACAATATCGACGCACATGGTACTACTGCTGCCTAGGTGATCTTGGGCCAAAGACCCGATCAAACCTTCTGTAGTATCGACGCATATGGTACTATTGCTGCCTTGATGATCTTGGGCCAAAGACCTGATCAAACCGTCTGTAGTGTCGACGCACATGGTACTACTGCTGCCTAGGTGATCTTGGGCCAAAGACCTAATCAAACTGTTTGCAGTATCGACCTACCTGGTGACTCCTTGAGTATCATGGGTACTACTGTTGCCTAGGTGATCTTGGGCAAAAGACTCGATCAAACCGTTTGCAGTATGGATGCGCATGGTAACTCCCTGAGTCTCCTGGGTACAGGTTATTGCTGCCTAGGTGACCTTGGGCCAAAGACTTGATCAAACCGCCTGCAGTATTCAACATACCAGGAACCTCCCTGAGTGGAAAGTTCAACAACTCAAGAGAGTGAGGCAACTAGGTTCCCCTGTCCTTGGTTGGTGTATGGCTGTTGGGGGGGAGCTCTTCTGTCATCGTTCCTAGCTGTGTACTGGGTCCCCTGAGCCGGAGGGTATGGACCTCCTTGTTGATGATGGTACAACTGTGCCCTATTGGTCATATTCTGCAAAGGTGCATGATGACTTTGGTAGCTGGGTTGCGGGATGTTCTGGTTAGGATCATACACAGAACCGAGGTATTGACTACTGTTGCCTAGGTGATTTTGGGTCAGTGACCCGATCAAACCGTCTGCAGAGTTTGACGCACCTAGTAATTCTTTATAAATTTGCAGGCGCGTGGCGTTAGGCAGGATGTTGTAAACGTATCCCAACTGCGTCTAAATCAGTTCGAGCTGCTGGGATTTACTGATGGCATCCTCTTTGGATGTAGGTTTTTGGGTTGCTACATCTTTTGAAATTTCTGCAGTGAGAGTTTTCAGGAAGAGGTCCAACAGAACTCGATCGTCGAGTTTGGCTTTGCACAAACTACGACGTCGCCGCCATTCATGGAGATGGTCCGAGATATGGATTGCTGGTGTTTGTCTAAAATGTGTCAGTAATTCCATCCCAGAATCATGGTGGATGGGTAACTGAAAACACGTGAGGAACGCGGTAGTGAGGGCGCTAAATGTTCCATGTGTAGCAGAAGGCTGCTCCACATACCATTTCGCAGCTGGTCCGGTTAGGGTGCGTTGAAATAGTCTCAGTCGAATAGTATCGTCAATGATGCTGTTCCATGAACACCACAAGTGGAAAGTCATTATGTGATTCCCTAGGTCTTCCGCTTGCTTCCCTTCGAACTTTGGAATGTTCGAAGGGAGCTTCGTGGGCATGGGGGGCCACGTTGGGTTGTGTGCAATAGGGTCCTTCGTTAACTTGGTTAGATCGGGTAAGTTCAACGATGCTAAGAACGGTGACTGTGGGTTGAGAGAAATTGCACATTGGAGACACATTGTTCTGGTTAGATATGGGGTTTGTCTGTGATGTACTCGACGGTGCGTTCACTTGGCTCCCCGAATGGGTAGCGCTCTTTTGCCCCTTAGGGGTTGTGGGAGGAGTGGTATGTGGTGACCCTGTGGGGATTTCCATTGGTGTGGCATTGGGTGACCCTCGGTGGTTCCCAACTAAAGATACCCCGATAAAGGATGAACCAATAAGGGTGGCAGTGTTCCGTCTTTGACGCCTAAATGGCAAAAGACCTGAAACCCCTCTCGGTAATGGGGGGAGGTCCAAAAGACGTTTAGATCTACAAGGTCCCGTTGGGTCTATTATGGTGTCGACTAGGTATGGTTTTGGAAAAAATCTTTAGTTCTATGAGAGGTGAAGTATCAAAACAAAAATGGTGACCACATACATAAAACAAAGCGAAAGCAAAAGTTAATTTTCCTTTAGATTATGTCTATGTGATCAATTAATCAAAAAGAGGTTTTGGTTGTTTTTTGCGCGTGATACTCAAAATCCTAGAGACCTAAAACGTCCTCACATTCTCAATTGTAACTGGGCCTTGCGAAGATATCTTCTGATGGGTACTGGGGCTAACGTTCTGAAAGCACTGACGACACCTTCCAGTAGCCGAAGAATCGACCAAGGTAATGGGTAGAGGATCTAGTGCTGCTTGCACCGTCACCTATAGGGAAGGATGCCCTAAATTTGGCCACTAAGTACTGTCGTCTCACGTGAGCATTCGAGTCTTGAGCTTCTTGGTAAATCAACTACCAGTACCGAGCATTAGATGGGTCAGGTAGCCCCAAATAATACCGCACGCACTGGGCTTAAGCTTAACCCCCTTTGAATCGAGTCTCTGTGGCACACGGGTTTTCTTTTCCGTGGGCGGATAAACGGATTTTAAAGCTCTCCAATTAGTCAACTTCTATGTCTCAAGATGTAAATTGACCATGGAGATTTATTGGATGCCTACCCCCATGGTCCGAACTTGAACTATAATTTTTTTTGTGGCCCCTGTGGGGAAACTTAGTGGGTTCAGTTAGGCTAGTTTTAAGGAGTCTTTACTTCACTTACGGTGTGGAAGTGTGTGAGAAAAAAGTGAACAATCGCACAGTTTTAAGATGTGGATATGCGGTGATCCTTTACACGTCCCTTATTAATCTATGTTTGATTGTTCCTTGCTATAAGCAAATCATGTGCGAATAGTGGGCTGCTTACAATTTTGCCTAGTTAATCTAAGTGATCAATTAAAGGGAGATGGAAAATTATCAAAAGAGAGCTTTCATATGCTTGCCTATGGTCACCAAAAGGTGCAAAGGCAGCATAGATTATTTGCTTCTCTTAAGATAATTAATTCCTTGTCCCAACTCCTAGTGCCAAAAATTAAACTAAAATTAGTGATCTAACTAGGAAAAAATGAAAACTAGCTAAGCATATTTGGATTAGGGCCACTTACTCCAGCTAATTATCTATGTGTTTTTGGTGTCTATTTTTACAAAAATAAGTTATTTCAAATTGCAAGTAAATTGCCCCCTACTTAAACTAAGTGGTTTTTTGTGAAGATAAACTCTGAAATTTAAAACTAGCAACTAACAATACTCAAACGCAACCAAAAGCAAGTTCTAAATAGTCGTGGGACACCTCACACAGGCTGACAGTTTTTCTCTACACTGCCAGCCACTTTACAAATGGGAAATTGAGGAAAATAGCAGAGATTTTCTGTCTTTGGTTTCCACGCGCAAATGTCTCACAAAGGCACGAAATTTTGCGCATAGGTCAGGGCTGAACGCGCGCAAAAGGGTGCGTCTGTCTGAGTGAAATGCGCGCAAATTTCTTGCAAAAAAAAATTCCGAAGCTTCTGAACTTCACACTTTCACTAGGGGTGAATGAGCAGAGAAGAAAAGAAGGGGAGTTGTCCAAGCAACACTCCAGAGCAGAGAGGAGGTCCCTGCAACAAGCACAACCACATTAACTAAAGAAGTAAAGCTAGTCAACCATTAGCGAATCCTGTGGTAGTGGTTTTGGTGTACAAGTGTACCAATCCACAATTGCTTAAGAGGAGTGGTTGCTACCTCTAAGTCTTGGTCACAGGCAGATAAACAAAAGAGTTAGCAGGTTAGTGAACATGCTATAAAACATTAAACATACTAAATCATGATATAGTATGCATATACAGAGAGAAAACAAAACTGAACTAAACATAAACACGAAAGCTCATAAAGAGTCAAACATAACAATAATACTAACGGTGGCATCAAGGTCCCCTCTTATTGCTTGCTGTTAGGAAGAAAGATACTACATTTACACTCTTGCCAAAGGGCCCTTAGAACTATGGAGTTCTAAGCCCTGATGCAAGGACGTTTTTACCTTCTAGCTGCTTGGTGCAAGGTCTCTCTCTCTACTCCAAAGGATTGAAGTTGTTGGATGGCTAACAATCGAATCCCCTCTCTACTTCTGCTTTGGATTGCACATTGCCAGATTGCCTCTGAGCAATTTTGGTCAGCATAACAATGTGCTCTCCCTTTGCTCATCTCTTGGTGGCCTTTTATAGATGAATTCAAATTCTCCTTCCCTCTCTTGGTACATTGGTGGATGGTGACCCAAGAGAGAGGGTTGATTCCATTGTGTGCCACTTGATTCCTTTGTGTGCTCCCTTGAGGTCCCAAGGTGGCTTAGGCGACTGTCCTTGGGCGGCCTCAAGTGTGGGATCATTTCCTGGAGGTTGCCTTGTGGTCCCAGAAAGTGACTTCCGCCACTCCCAGGACCACACGGATTTTCAAGGGAAAGCCGCGCTTATCGAAGAAAAATGTGCGCAAAGGCGCATTTTGCCTGAGTACTTGGTGCGCAATTTGATTTTTCCTCTTGACCTTAGGGATTTTTTAAAATTTTCAGGCCCTCTAATGTGCCTCAGCCTTGTAAATCCTTTTGCCTGACATTTAATAATGTCATCTTTGCTTGTCCAATTTTCCAGTGATAACAAGCAGCCCAATTAGTACCAGTTTGGTGATAACAACTGCCATGAGCAACATCTTTCAGGCATAACCATGCACCTTTGAAGAAGCTGCAAAAGAATAAGTCTGGAAAGATGCCATGACTGAGGAATACAAGTCCACCATCCATAATGATGTCTGGGAAGTGGTGCCTAGACCTCAAAGTAAATCTGTTGTCACGTCCAAATGGTTGTTTAAGATTAAAGATGGTGCAGATGGTAGTATTGAAAAATATAAGGCTAGATTTGTAGCTAGAGGTTTCTCTCAGAAAGAGGAAATAAATTTTAATGATATTTTTGCACCTGTAGCTTGATATAGTACTATTTGATCTATTGTTTCATTAGCTGCTAGCTAGGGATGGACTCTTCACCAATTGGACGTGAAAACTACTTTCTTGCATGGCTTCCTCAAGGAAGAGGTATTTGTGGAACAACCACAAGGCTTTGAAGAGCACAATAGGGAAACTCATGTATGCAGACTGAAGAAAGCCTTATATGGGCCGAAGCAAGCTCCAAGAGCTTGGTATGCTCGCATTGATTGCTAGCTGATAAAGCTTGGCTTCACAAGAAGCAGTGCAGACCCAAACCTCTACTCCAAGACAGTCCAAGGTATACCTTTGATTTTGTTATTGTATATTGATGATTTATTCTTGACAGGAGGAGAACCTCTTATCCTCCAGTGTAAGAGGGAATTAGCTTCTGAATTTGAAATGAAAGACCTTGGTTTGATGCATCGCTTTCTAGGTCTATAGGTATGGCAAAGGCCTAGTGAAATTGATCATTCTCAAGGAAAATATGTTGTTAAGCTTCTTGACAGATTTGGTATGGTAGAATGTAAGTCCATGCATACTCCTATGGAAATGAACTTTAAAAAATTATGTGGAAAAGCTGCAGGACCTAGTCTGACAAATCCCACAGAGTATAGACAACACATTGGTGCTTTGATATTTTTGGTAAACACTAGGTCTGACATATGCTTTACTGTAAACACTTTAAGTCAACATATGATTGATCCCTTTCATGCCCACTGGATTGTTGCAAAACATGTACTCAAATACTTACATGGAACTATCAATCTAGGATTGAAATACACTGCTAAAAATGTAAGACTTCATGGATATACTGACGTTGATTGGGTTGGTAACTTTGTTGATAGAAATAACACTTCTGGGTGTTGCTTTAGCTGGGTATTTGCTATGGTCTCTTGGATGAGCAGAAAGCAGGATTTGTTGCATCGAGTACATTGCTGCTAGCATGGTTAACTGTGAGGCAGTTTGGCTGAAGAAGCTTTTTGCGGAACGATTTGAGCAAGTTCCAGACACAACAGTTATATATTGTGAAAATAAGGGTGGGATTCATCTTGCAGAAAATCCTGTGTTTCATGAAGTCCAAGCATATTGAGATCAGGTATCACTATATCGGGGATATGGTGCAGAGAAGAGAAATGAGGCTCCATCACATCTCCACTGATGATCAGATAGCTGCCATTTTTATCAAGCCATTACCGAAAGGAAAGTTCTTTGTTTTTAGATAGCAACTTGGACTTATGGACATGACCCTTCCAGTAAGCGGTCACAGTTGATGGAGAACACTGAGCCGTCTTTCCCCCCTGTTAGAGTTCACAGGATTAGGCAATGATGCCGAAAAGCTCCTGAGGATGAGGGACCTCTTGTGTAGTGTGTGCCACAAGAGTAGGCCTCAGTAAGCTTCCGGCCCACAGTTTGGGATGTGGTAAGAGTCACTCATCTGGCCAATAGGTGTAGTGAGACTTTTTTGTGTGACTTGTCTAGGATGCAGGTGTTCCACCACTTGACATTTAATGAGTTGTGTTTGATTCTTGTCTGTGTGACTTGAGTCTTGTCTATGTGATGATCCTTTCCTTTCCCATTTTGTGTCAAGTGGATGATTCTTCTTTAGTTTTGCAACTTCATTGTTAAAGAGGTTGCAAAGCAAAGTTGAACTGAGATAAAAGGAGATCAAAGGAATCAGAGATCTTTGATGCAGTATAATATTCCAAATTAGCAGTTCAACTAATTGGAATATTAATTTTGATTAATTTTTGCATTTTCTAATGTTGGGTGAAAATAAAGTAGGTAGGGGACCCACAAATAACTTTTAGCCAAAATAAAGCCATTTCCTAAAGTCACTAAGGGAAAATTGCGGCTCTAGTGGTGGGGTCGAGTTGTCCTTAGGTGACAACGTGGAGGGGGCACGAAGAAGGCAACGTGTGAGTGGCTGGAGGAAGGCAACATATGATTGGCTCAAGGAGAGTCAGCGCAGGCCAAGGTGGGGCCCAAGGAATGCGTTCAACCTCAATGGACAAAAGGAAGAAGGAAGGTCTCATTTCTCATTCATTCAACTAATTTATTCTTGTCAATTTGACTGAACACGCTTGAGTCGGAGAGCCAAGTCTGCAGTGCTGTTTAGCACACAAAATCTTCAAGCAAAGATCTCAACCTCTGCCTCGGGGGACCTCGAGTACCCGCTCAGGAGAGGAGTTCTACATTTTGGTGAGGGAATTATACATTAGTAGCAATAGGAGATAGTGTAGCCCCTTCTGGACTGCACAAAGGCAGAAGAGACTGCACAGTGCAGTGTGGCGTTAGTGCCGAGAGTGTGGAGAGAAGAGGAGTTTCAACATTATATTTGGAGGGGAGGCTAGCCACCTCCTACAAGGGATTTTTGTAGCATTTCTGAGGCATTTACCAACAGTTTCCTCCAGTGGTTCGATTTCCCCAGCAATTCAGTGAGCCAAGCCCAAGAAGGCCAATTTCCGAGGTCGAGCTTTCAGCAAACCCTTCCCGGGTTTTTGTGGGTTTGTTGAGGAGAGTCCGGTGTCCAATTCCCGAAATTTTTTGAGCAAGGCAAGCATCCTAGCCAACAGTCCGAAGTCAGCTAGCAACAACAATTCTGGGCTAGGCAACGTAGAGACAGAGCCACTTCCAACAGAAGTTTTAGCTTGGATTTGAGTTGCCCTTCAGCCTGCTCAAGGCAGGCCCAAGTGCAAACTTTCTAGCACCTCATTTGTACTCTTTCCCAACATATTAATAAAATGTCTTAGCAGTTATTTTTGGCTCCAGTTTGTGAGTTTTGATGGTGTATTTTTTGTTGCTGTAGTTTTTAGTCTATTGTGCTTTATATTACTGTTTATTCCCGATTTGGGATATTACTGTTGTATCAGAGCTCATAGACTTGGCTCAGCCTGTGAAGCACACAGTCTATGACACCGGAAGAAAGACAAAACGTGACTTACTAAAGGGAGAGATACAAGAGCAGAGAAAGGAGGCTCAAAATCACTCCAGATCAGGTTGACAGTGTTGCGGAGGTTGTAGAGAGAGAGATGGCACACAAAGATGATGGGAGGAATGAGGAGAAGCAATTTGCCCACCTTCTTCTGAAATCTGTACAAGACCTCTCTAAGAGGATTGATGAGATGGGGCAGAAACTCAACAATGGCAGTAAGGGGAAGGGAATTCAAGGGGAATTCTAGATTGGGGAAGGGAATTCAAGGGGAATTCCAGATTGGGGAAGGGTCTGGCACTTCGCAGCACCCAAAAATCCCTCACACTACTTTGCTAACCATACCTTACACTCCACCACATTCCACCATTCCCACGTTCCTAGCTTCGGGGACAAGAGGACAACAGGAGCCGAAGGAGATTTACTGTGGGGAGCTCTTCGTGGAGTACTAATCCTATGGGCCAAGATTTGGAAGGGCCAATACCTTCAATGAGTTTTGCCAGCTGAAGAACAACAACAAACCCAAAGGCCAGGCCGAAGGAGGGTACATGTAGGGGAATGATTTATAGCATACCATGGGAAGGCTATTCCTTCCGACATTTTATGGGTCCTCAAAGAGCTCAGCTAAAGCATGGGTGGAGAAGATGGACATCTATTTCCAGCTCAATCATATGACAGAGGTCGAGGCCATAAAGGTGGCTACGCTTCACCTGGAGGGAGAAGCCCATGATTGGTGGTTTCATGGGTTGACTACGCTGGGTAAAGCAGGGGTGACAGTGTATGATGACTTCACAAGGAGAGTGCTAGAGATATTTGATAGGAAGGATCCCGAGGAGAACTGTGGAGAACTGACCAAACTCAAGCAAATAGGGAGCCCAGAGACATATTTTTCTGAGTTCTTGAGGCTGTCATTGATGGTTTCGGATCTATCGAAACCTAGGAGGATTTTTATGTTCATAGATATGCTGGCAGAGCCATTGCGCGGGTTGGTGAGGTCAACTTGACCCACTACGCTCCAAGACACTGTTGGGAGGACACAGGACCTTCAGGATGCATTGCCATGGGCTAGGGCCCCTATGCCCAAAAGACCAGCCTTCCAACAGAGAGGAAGGGATGCGGGAGCTCCACCCCCGAGAGGGAACTAGGGTCGGGGACCAATTAGATGATGACACTAGGAGATATTTGAGGAGGAAGAAGCTTTGCTTCACATGCTAGGAGCCATGGGCACCGGGTCATAGGTGTGCCGGAGGGAAGGCACACTACATCGAGGTCTTCTCAGACAATGAGGGAGAAGAGGAGACACTCTTTGAGATGGGAGGTGAAGACATCGCAGCATCTCAGGAGGATTGGCCTCCACCTCCACCCCCACCAACAACAGGAGGCTTAATGTTTGCATTGACTGGAAGGGTCCTTGCATCATTGCGTGGGGTACCCAAATATCTGACACTGAGGATTAGAGGGACAGTTCAGGGACATCGTGTCTCAGTGCTTGTGGACAGTGGAGCCACGTACAACTTCATCGATGCTCAGATGGTGCAGAGAAGGGGCATCCAGATAGAGGGGTTTTATGGATTTTCTGTGCTAGTGCCAGGAGTTAGGACCATGCAGTGCATGCATAATATTCTAACCTTGACCGTGACCATGGGAACTTACTCAGTGACAGATCATTTCTTTGTGGTTGACATTCCGGATACCAACATAGTGTTGTAGGTCCAATGGCTCTTCACCCTTGGTAGGTAACGACAGATTGACAGAAGCTGGAGATGGAGTTCGTGGATAGGAACGGAAACCAGTGATGCTTAGGGGCATGCATTCGTATCCACCTCAGATAGTCTTTGCACATAGGATGGAGGCAGATTTGAGATGGGGAGATATAGAGTGGGCAATTGAGTTAAGGATTATAGAGGCAGATGGTACAACTAGACCCACTCATCCATATGTATAGGCCATCCTCAACTGATACTCCACAGTTTTCGGGGACATTCCACCAAGGCAACCAACAGACCGAGGATTTGAGCACACCATTGAGTTGGAGCCTGACATTCAGGCTGTGATCTCTACTCCGTATAGGCACCTCAAGGCCTATTGGGATGAGATCGAGAGGGCCATACAAAGCTTTTGGCCTTGGGGCATATTCGACCGAGTTCGATCCCCTTTGCTTCATCAGTTGTCCTAGTGAAGAAGGACGGTACACTCAGAATGTGTATCGATTTCAAGGCCCTGAACAAGAAGACAATGAAGAACCTCTACCCCATTCTGCGGATAGATGAGCTCATGGATGAGTTGAGGTGGACTAAGTTCTTCTCCAAAACAGATTTGAGATTAGGGTCCCACCAGATTCAGGCGAGGGACAAGGATGCCCCCAAGACAACGTTCTGGTGCCATTATGGGCACTTTGAGTTTTTGGTGATGCCCTTTGGGCTCGTCAATGCTCCAGCCACCTTCTAGTCATGTATGAATCACGCGTGGCCAGCTACAAAAGTTCGTGCTAGTATTCTTCAATGATATTATGATCTATAGCCTGACATGGGAGGAGCATTTGCAGCATG
The DNA here is from genome assembly GCA_034641835.2 of Pinus albicaulis. NCBI lineage: Eukaryota > Viridiplantae > Streptophyta > Pinopsida > Pinales > Pinaceae > Pinus > Pinus albicaulis. The sequence continues at coordinate 1,170,744,343 of CM076575.1, read as the reverse complement.
TGGAGGCAGTGCTACGTATTTTGGAGGAGCATAAATTTTATGCCAAGTTGTCCAAGTGTGAGTTTGGAATGACTGAGATGCTATACTTGGGCCACATTATAGGAGAGGATGGTGTGTGGGGGCACGAGGAGAAGATCAGGGCCATCAGAGATTGGTTAGAGCGCAAGAATGTTACTAAGCTGAGGAGATTTGTGGGCATCTGCACTTATTATCGGAAGTTCGCGAAGGGCTTCTCTCAGTTAGATGCGTGCCTCATGAATTTGACCAGGAAGGGAGCATTCACTTGGACCCCCACAGAGAAGGAGGCTTTTGACTGCCTCAAGCAAGTGATGAGTAGCTGCCCAGTTCTTGCACTCCGTGATTTCACCAAACCATTTGTCTTGGAGTGCGATGCATCCAGAGTAGGAGTTGGGGCAATGTTGATGCAGGATGGACACCCCATTGCTTTTGAGAGCCGGAAGCTCCTGCCTCATGAGAGGCATTACCCCATGTATGACAAAGAGATGCTGGCCATCATGCATGCACTGGCCAAGTTTAGACAATATTTGGTGGGGAAGCGGTTCAAGGTTAAGACCGATCATAACAACCTCCTGTATTTCCTAGAGCAGAAGCAGTTGCAGGAGAGACAACAGAAGTGGGTTAGTAAGATCCAAGCTTACGACTTTGACATCGAGTATGTCAAAGGGAAGAATAATGTGGTGGCCGATGCCTTGTCTCGGAGGCCAACGTCCCTCTCCTTGATGAGTATAGATGTAGATTGCAGGGCACAGTTGTTGGTGGAGTATTCGAAGGACCAGTTTGCATGCGAGGTGTTGGATGGACAATTGACAGATGACCGGTACCGGGTGATGGATGAGGTCATTTATTATAGGGACCAGATATTTTTGACAACCAACTCGGTTGCGGGTGAAGATTTTGCATGCAACACATGACTCCCCACTATCAGGGCACCAGGGGTTCACCAAGACATACAAGACCATCAGAGAGAGGTTCTATTGGAAGGGCCGAAAGGAGGATGTGCTCCGTCATGTCTGGGTGTGCGTGGTTTGGCAGAGGAACAAGGGGGAGTTGACCCATCTAGCCGAGCTGATGCAGCCGCTTCCCATTCCGGAGGGGAAGAGGGAGAGCATATCGATGGACTTCATCACGAGGTTGCCCATGGTGCAGGGCAAGGATTGCATCTTCGTCATGATTGACAGGCTGAGAAAGTATGCACACTTATTTTCCATTTCAGCGTTGTACACAGCTTCACAAGTGGCCGAGTTGTTTTTCAGAGACATTTTTCGGCTGCATGGTCTTCCATAGACCATAGTCAGTGACCAGGACAACAGGTTTATGGGAGGATTTTGGCAGGAGCTGGTTCGACTGGTGGGACAGAGCTCACACCGAGCACGAGCTACCATCCGCAGACCGATGGGCAGATAGAGATAGTGAACAAGTGGTTGGAAGGCTACTTGCGAAACTATGTCACAGGGCAGCAGAAGGCCTGGCTGTGTTGGTTGCACTTGGGGGAGTACCATTACAACACCACTTTCCACATGTCTATTGGTATGCCCCCTTTCCGTGCTTTATATGGTTATGATGCATTGACGTTTGCTGATGCTATGTTTGGAGCTAGTAAGGCCCCCAGGGCAAAAGATTAGATCCAAGAGAGTTAGGAAATCCTTAGGGCTCTGAAGGACAACCTGAGGACAACGCAAAACCAACAAAAATATATGCAGACTAGGACCGCGTAGAGAGGTAGTTTGAGGTAGGGAAATTGGTGTACCTCCGACTTCAACGATACAGGCAGTCCATGCTGAAGCAGAAGGGAGTTGAGAAGCTCAAGCCCCGCTTCTATGGGCTGTATAGAGTTGTCCTGTGAGTTGGGGAGGTGGCATATGAGCTGGAGTTGCCACAGGGGAGTCAGATCCACAACATTTTCCATGTGTCATGCCTGAAGAAGGCTTTAGGACAGCAGGTGACCACAGCTACTGAGCTCCCTCCTACAGATGATGAGGGGCATTTGGTGCTTCAGCCTGAGAACATCTTAGATATCCGAGAGGCATTTGCGGAGCAGGGTGGTGAAGGGGTATTTGATCAGATGGAGGAACCTTCCGGATGAGGATGCCACTTGGGAAGGGGAACAGATTCTTCAACATCCATCTTTGTAGTTGCTTGAGGGCAAGCAACATTTTGGCGGGGAGGACTGTAATATTCCAAATTAGCAGTTCAACTAATTGGAATATTAATTTTGATTAATTTTTGTATTTCCTAATGTTGGGCGGAAATAAAGTGGGTAGGGGACCCACAAATAAATTTTGGCCAAAATAAAGCCATTTCCTAAAGTCACTAAGGGAAAATTGCGGCTCTAGTGGTGGGGTCGAGTTGTCCTTAGGTGGCAGCGTGGAGGGGCCACGAGAAGGCAACGTGTGAGTGGTTGGAGGAAGGCAACACGTGATTGGCTCAAGGAGAGGTAGCGCATGCCAAGGTGGGGCCCAAGGAATGCGTTGAGCCTCAATGGACAAAAGGAAGAAGGAAGGCCTCATTCCTCTTTCATTCAGCTAATTTCTTCTTCTCAATTTGATTGAGCATGCTTGAGCCATAGAGCCAAGTCTCTAGTGCTGTCTAGCACACGAGATCTTCTAGCAGAGATCTCAACCTCTGCCTCAGGGGACTTCGAGTGCCCGCTCAGGAGAGGACTTCTACATTTTGGTGAGGGAATTATCCATCATCAGAAACAGGGGATAGCATAGCCCCTTCTGGACTGTGCAGAGGTAGAAGACACTTCACAGTGTAGTGTGGTGTTGGTGCTGGGAGTATGGAGAGAAGAGGAGTTTCAGCAAGAGATTTGGAGGGGAGGCTAGCCACTTCCTACTAGGGATTTTTGTAGCATTCTAGAGGCATTTACCAGAAGCTTCCTCCCGTGATTCGATTTCCCCAACAGTTCAGTGAGCCAAGCCCAAGAGGGCCAATTTCCGGGATCAAGCTTTTAGCAAACCCTTCGGGGATTTTTGTGGGTTTGTTGAAGAGAGTCCGGTGTTTAATTCTCAGAATTTTCTGAGAAAGGGAAGCAACCTAACTAGCAGTCCAAAGTCAACCAGCAACAACATTTTTGGGCTAGGCAGTGTAGAAACGGAGCCGCGTAGAGCCAGTTCCAGCAGGAGTTTTAGCCTGGATTTGAGTTGCCCTTCAACCTGCCATGAGCAGGCCCAGGTGCAAACTTTCCAACACCTCATTTGTACTCTTTCCTAGCATATTAATAAAATGGCTCAACAGTTATTTTGGGCTCCAGTTTGTTAGATTTGATGGTGTATTTTCTGTTGCTGTAGTTTTTAGTCTATTGTACTTTATATTATTGTTTATTCCTGATGGGATATTACATGCAGAAAGCAATTCCTTGGATAGTCAAGGCATTGACCTTTGACTTGTTGTTGATGTACTTGGAGTATATATCTCTACTGAACATTTGATGAACAACTAATAGAAGAAGAATCTGGTTGGGTTTTCCCCCTTGTGGGCATTTTCCTTGGTCTTTGACCTTAATCTCTGTGTCTCATTGATCTTGGATGTCTTCTATTGTGCATATTGTTTATTGTTTTATCTATAATTTCTTACTATCATTGGGTGTTTGAAACGTATTTGGAAAAGTGATTGCTACCATGAGAAGAAACTGTTAAAGTGATTGTTACAACATAGAACGTTGAAAATTTAACATGGTATTAGAGCTGAGGTGAAGACAGGCCCAAGGAGACATGAACTATCAACCCGTTGAAGAGATCTTATCTACTATTGAAGTTCATTTGACTTGGTCAAGATGTCTACCTCTTACTTCAAGATTGAGGAGAAGTTGAATGACTCATCAAATTTTGCTCCATGGAGGGCTAGGCTAGATCTGACTTTGGAAGAGAATGATGTAATGGAATATGTTGAAGGCAAGGTATCTTAGCCTCCAGAAAATGCTTCTGTTGTTGTCAAGTCCAAGTGCAAGAATGGTGAGTTCAAAGCTAAGAAAATTATAATTGATTCTTTGAGAGCATGAAGAAGGAGAACCCATTGCATTTGCTGCTCAATCCAAGAAGACGAAAGAAAGAGGAGGACCATCTAATTCAAGAAAGCCTGCTCTAGCATGCAAGAACTCCAATAGAAGAATTAGAAGGGACATGTCACAAGTTCAATGCTGCAATTGCCACAAGAATGCTCACTATGCTTGAGATTGTCTGGAAAATAAATATGCTCCAAGATCCAACAACAACAATTGTGGCCACAACAACATGTCTAGTAGTAGAAGAAGAAGAGAAGCTCCTGCTGCTCGTGAAGGTCACTGTCCTCAAAAGAGATCAAAAAATCCAAGGTATGATAATATTGTAGCTGGAGCTCAATATGAGTACTTTCTTGTTTCTACTCTTTCTAGTTCCTCTCCTCCAGATTCTTTTGATAGTTGGTTGGTAGATAGTGGGGCTTCTAGACATTTCACTGGTTGTAGATAAGTTCTCTCAGACTTGGTTGAGAGGGAGTCTGATTTGAAGATAATACTTGGAGATAATTCTACATATCCTGTGAAGGGGTTTGGATCTGTTTCTTTTCATTTGAATTATGTTCAAATCATACATCTACATGATGTCCTTTATGTGCAGGGATTGAAGAAGAACCTTGTCTCAATTTCTGCCATGGAAGACAAGGGTTTTAAGGTTGCATTTATTAATGGGAACGTCCTTGCTTGGCCAAGGAGAGCTAGTATGAGATATGCCTTCACACTTGGGACTAGAAATGAAGGCCTATATAAAGTTTGTTGGAGGTTCATGATGCTTCTCATCAATGTGACTTGTGGCACCAAAGATTCTTTCACCTTCACTATGAAGCCTTGCCTAAGGTGAGAAAGATGGTTTTTGGAATGCTTGAGATTTGAGTAAATCATAATGGAGTTTGTCAGGGATGTGCAAGTGGAAAGCATGTGAAGGGACCATTCTCTTCAAGAAGCAGGACCAATGGAATACTTAAACCTATACATTATCATCTGTGTGGACCTATGTTAGTGACTTCTCTTGGTGGCTATTTGTACTATATAATCTTTGTGGATGACTTCTCCTGCAAGACATGGATTTTCTTCTCGAAGAGCAAGACTAAACATTTGACATGTTCAGGGACTTCAGGGCACTGGTGGAAAATAAAAAAGGAAAGAAGATCAAAGTTTTAAGGTCTGACAATGGAGGAGAATTTACTATAATGAATTCATTGACTTCTGCAAGGAAGCTGGAATCAAGAATGAGACCATCGTATCGTACAATCTTGAACAAAATAGTGTAGTTGAAAGGAAGAACAAGAATATCATGGAAGTACCCCGATGTTAATTTTATGGTATGTTTTATGCTTGGAACAATTACTTCAATGTTTTATTAGCTCAATAATAATTCCACTTCAGATTCCAATAGCAATTACAATAAACTGTAGTAGCAATCACTACCATTCACTTATTGACAATAATTATAGATAGAACATTATCAACAATGCACAAGAAGACGAGCCAGGACAATGAACACAAAGATTTAGGCTAATGCCAAGGAAAAACCTCGCAATGGGGAAAACCCAACCAATCCTTATTGATAAATATCAAATGTTCAACAGAGAAAGAAGATCCAATTTAGTACATTGATGACAAAGTCAAAGTCAAGACTTTGACTATCCAAAGAAAGATAACCAACCAGAATCGAATGCCAAAATAAGATGCCCAATTTGATCCAAATCAACCTCAGTCAAAATCTGTAGTTTTGAGATTTGTTAGAAGCAATCAAAGTGCCCTAACTAGTCAAGTCAGGGATGGTCAAAGTCTAGTCAAACTGCCTCCAAAGAGTTTGGTCAAAGTAGCAAGAAACTCGACCTCAAAAACTGGTAAAAATCAACCCAAAATAATGGAGAAAACTAGTGAAACTTTGGTCAACGGTCTGCGGTCAAAGTCTGCTATCCAGCCTGCAGTCAATGCTAGTCAACCTGCCTAGAATACCTCGATCTGTGTGCCAATTGTTGTAGCCTAGTCAAATGGAATTTTCCCAAGTCAAAACGCAGTCAAACAGTCCCAAATTCTCCTCGATCAACGTTGGTCAAAGTTGGCTGAATCTGAAAGTCAACGCAGAAGTCAAATTGTCCAGAAAACCCTTTGTATGTGTGAGAGAAGAAATTGCCTCATAAGTGTATGAACCAATCAAATGAAGAGAGAGAAAATGTGGTGTGTTGAGATGCCAAAATGAGGACTTATGTTATATTTATATGGGTTAATGTGGGGGTCAAGGGTCATGACTCTTGACCGAGTGAGCCTACATGAAGCTGGGGTACAATTTGTAGGTGTGCAAAAATTCTAATTTTCAAGGTGAAGGGAGATGCCATCAAGGGTGATCCAAATGCGTAATGAGCCATCAAAGGAGGGGCTTCCAAGTGGGGGAATTAGCCCCTATTTGCACTCTTTAACACCCCCTCTCAACTAGGGAGGAATTCCACCTGTCAACATCCATCCACTGCTATGCCATCATGTACCATCTCTGCAACTTGTCTCGTCTTTGTTGAAGATTGATATCATAGTTCAATAAGAAAGGATTAAAAGAGGGTGGGTCACAAGACCCTACCACCCTCGCCAAAATGATAGAGGAAAATCCTCATGTCCAGGGGTAGAACCCCTACTGGGCTTGATCCTTAGTGATCAAGCAGTTGAACATGATGCATCCGAATCATAGGGAATACAATAGTACTCGACATGTCCGTCTGTAGCTCTATTTAACCCTAACCACTTTTCCCAACTCATTGGCCAGATGAGAGGTACTTCCCAAGAGTCCCAGACTGCCAGGGTAGGATGTATGTTGGGGTATCCACAAGGGAAGGTGAACCACTCACCTCGTGCACAAACATGCTAGGGTATGTACTCTACAGGGGAAGGTGAACCACTCACTCTGTGCAACAAACATGCTAGGGTATGTATTCTACAGGGGAAGGTGAACCACTCACCTTGTGCAACAAACATGCTAGGGTATGTACTCTACAGGGGAAGGTGAACCACTCACCCTGTTCTCATATAGCTCCAAGAAGGACCCCAGCCCCCAGGAGCTCCCAGAGTTCAATGTTCAATGAGGACCCTCATGGGAGGGTCTTTCCATGACTCCAAGTCTCTCTTCGAAGGCTAAGAACCTGTTCCTCCATCTTGATGTGATGGAGCCTTATTGTTCCCCGTTGTACCATATCTCAGATAATGTGGTACGTAATACCAATATGCTTGGATCAGTCGTGGAACACATGATTCTCTGAAAGGCGAATCCCACTTTGATTGTCGCGATAATTGATGGTGGTATCCAACACATGCTCAAATAGCTCACTGAAGAGCTTCCTCAATCAAATTGCTTCACAACAAGCCATGCTAGCTGTAATATATTCAGCCTCAATGGTGGTTAGTGCAACAAACTTTTGTTTCTAGCTCATCCATGAAATTGAAGCTGACCGCAAAGAGAAGCAACACCTTGATGTGCTTTTTCTATCCACCACGCTGCTAACCCAGTTGACATCAATATGTCCATGTAGTCTTAGATCCCTGACAATGTATCTCAGTTCATGGTTGATAGTACCATGAAGATATCTTAGAAGATTCTTTGCATCAACCCAATGTAGATGATGAGGCTCAACCATAAATTGACTCAATGTATTAACAACAAAGCATTCACCAAGAGCATCAAAGCTCCCACACGTTGTCTATGTTTTGTAGGATTTGCTAAATTTGGACAAGCAACACTTCCACATAGCTTCTTGAAATTTAGTTCCATTGGTGTAGTCACTAACTTGCATTACACCATGCCACATCTTTCTAAAAACTTCACAATATATTTTCCTTGAGAAAGGAAATCTCACCTAGCTTTTGCCTAACCTCCAAGCCTAGGAAGTAATGCATCAATCTTGGGTCCTTCATCTCAAATTCAGAAGTCAACTCCCTCTTACATTGATAAATGAGAGGGTCTGCACCAGTCAAAAAGAGATCATCAACATGTAAGACCAAAATAAGTGGGACATCCTTTTCAACCTTGAAGTATAAGTTCAGATCAACATCGCTCCTTGTAAATCCCAGCTTCATGAGATAGCTATCAATCCTCTCATACCAAGCCTGAGGTGCTTGCTTTAACCCATAGAGGGCTTTCTTCAACCTGCATACATGTGTCCTATCTAGCTCTTCAAACCCCTGAGGTTGTTCCAAGTAGACTTCTTCCTTAAGTGAGGCATGTAAGAATGCGGTCTTGACCTCCATTTGATGCAAGCTCCATCCTTGATTTTCAGCAAGAGCAACTATGGATCGTATAGTGGCGTATCGAGCAATTGGTTCAAATATCTCATCTTAGTCAACTCCATCCTTTTGAGAAAAGCTACTAGCCACGAACCTTGCCTTGTATTTTTCTGCACTTCCATCAACTCCATCTTTAATCTTGTAGATCCATTTCGAAGTGACCATGGACTTGACCTTCGGTCTAGGCACCACTTCCCAGGCATTGTTCTTCATGATTGACTCATATTCCTCAGCCATAGCATTTTTCCATACCTGGTGCTTCATAGCTTCTTTGAAAGTGCAATGTTCGGTTTGAATGATAGTACTCATGGAAGCCACGTATCCTTGATACCTGGTGGGCTTCTCACTTTCCCGAAATGTTCCTCTTGTGGCAACATGATTTTTAACATCTTGAAGTGTATCATGGAGCCATAGAGGTCTTTTCTTTGAGGTAGAGGGATCACAAGGAGGTGGATCACGTGGATCCATCGGGTCATCAACATCAGGCATGGGTTCATCCATTAGAGGTTGTTCTTGTCTTTTAGTAGCATCATCATCCTTCCTTGTGATAGGGAGATCCCTTGCTTTTGTGAGGGCAATGTCTTCATCAAAAGTAACATCTCTAGTCACTTTCACATCTCTTTGACCAGATACATAGATTCGATATGCCTTTGAATCTTCACTATAACCAACAAATACACCTTTCTTCCCAGAGGCTTCCAACTTGTTCCTTTTTTTCTTTGGTACCTGAAAAATATACAAGACAACCAAAGATTCTAAAATGAGCAACATCATGTTTCATACCAGTGAAGACTTCTTTGAGTGTCTTGAAATACAAGCTTTGATAAGGACTCCTGTTTTGAATGTACACAACAATGTTCACAACTTCTCCCCATAAAAACCTCGGTAGACCTTGATCATGAATCATGGCACGAGTGACTTCTATAATAGTTTGATTCTTTCTCTCGACACTCCATTTTGTTGTGGATTATATGGAACAGTGGATTCCCTCTTAATACCTGACTCTCTGCAAAAGTTATTGAATTCATTAGATTCATGAAGGTCCCATTATTAGTTCTCATTGTCTTGATCTTCTTCCCTATATGATTCTCCACCAAGGCTTTGAAAGAACAAAACCATCTAAATACTTCATCCTTCTTTTTCAAGAAATAAATCCAAGTCTTGCAGGAGAAGTCATCGACAAATATCACATAGTATAAGTATCCTCCCAATGAAGTCACGGGCAAAGGACCAACCATGTCAGAATGGATCAATTGCAGAATATCTGTTGTCTTGCTCTCACAAAAAGGGAATGGTCCCATTGTATGTTTTGCAGCTGCACAACCTCGACAAACTCCTTCATGATTCATATGAAATTTGGGCATCCCTATAACCATCTTCCTTACACTAGGTAAGGCTTTGTAATGTAAGTGAGCAAATCTCCGGTGCCATAGATCACATTGAATAGAGGTGTCATTTGCCAAAGCTCCCAAAGGACTTCCACCAACTTGATACAGACCATCAACCTTGAACCCAAGAGTAAAAGCATCTTTAAAGTTTTTATTATATGCACGTACCTTTCCATCAATGAAAGCTACCTTGAAGCCTTTGTGTTCCATCGCAGAAAAAGACACCAAATTCTTCTTCAAATCGGGCACATACAAAAATATCTTGAAGATGTATGGTTTGACCATAGTTAAAGTGAAGAGTAACAAATCCTATCCCTTTCACGAAGTAGGTGGCATTATCTCCAAGAATAGTATTTAGTTTAGTCTACCTATCAATTAAATTTGAGAGAACCTCATATCCAGTAAAATGCCTTGAGGCTGCACTATCAATTAACCAATGATCCAAGGTGTCCGGAGGAGAGGCAGTAGATAAAGAAGAAATGAGATAATACTCATCTTGTTTTTCAACAACATTGTTTTCATCATACCTGGCATTTCTTGTCCTCTTGGGAGGTCGATGATTTATTTTCCTCATAACTTCTATGCAAACCTCACTTAAAGCCACCTTTCCTCTTCGCTATGACTCTTGGTATCTCGGCCTCCTTTCATAGCTTCAGAATAGGTATAACATACCTACTGTCCAACACTCTTCAAGGGACTCAGCCTTGCTCCAAACCTCAAAGGAAAATTAGCTTAAACACAAAGGTTACTGCCATGAACTCATTCCCATAACAACCACTAAAAGTTGGGCAACATTTTGCTTAGTCTCGATTGTCCAATCACATAAAAGATAACACAAATTCGTCCTTTCTTCCTTTGGAAAGACTCCTCTATGCTGCGGCTCCCTTATCTGTCCTCCGCCTTACGATATTCGCGCTTATGACTTGTGCTGGTTTTTATTCTATTCCTTGCTCTGATACCATGTAGAAAGTCCATGAAAATCTACAACTGCTATAATGAACAATCTGAAAGCTAGTTTCTTTTCATTAGGACATAAATTTTCTCTACTTATTTGCTGTGGAATATGAACATAAATAAACATAGGCACTCAATAATCAAGACACAAAAAGTTCTAGGAAACCCAACTGGGAAAACCCTTTGCTTGTTTGAGAATTTTATTGATAGAAGAATGGGCAATAGATCTCTTACAATAGAATATTGTCTCAACATAAAACACAATGGTTCTCCCTGTTAGGACTAGGCTTGAAACACTTGCAAATTGCCTGATCTTGCCTCCCTATTTCTATGCACATAGGCTGCTCCTATTATTTAGGGAATTCTTCCTAAATCCTTGGATAAATCCCAAGGGAAATTCCTCCACGAATTTGCGCACAAGCTTCTCTTGCACGCTCTTCCTATGACAAGCTCACACACACAAACTTGTGCTCTCTATTGCTTTGTCTCACCAACTTGTGTTCACAAAACAATGATGTACAATGGTGCCTTCATCCTCCTTACAGGAAAATTGCATAGGCTAAATCTAAGAAGTTGTATTTTAGGAAGTCGACTTCTGATTGATGAGTTAAATAAGCGCAACTGACTCATGTAACTCATCTCGTCTCAATTTAGAACTTGAGACTCGACCACTCGTCCTTCTCCCAAATCCAACTCGCACTAGAAGACAACAAAATGAGCCTTCCACTATTGCATATCAGTCAAACTGCGTCATGAACTATCCTAACTTATAGGAACTCACCCTAATATTTATAAACTCGTCCATGCTAAGGAAACCTGCTTCTTGGTCTCTTTGACTAAGGGATAAGTCAAAGAAGGACCTTTCTTGCTACTATTTTCAACAATAGTTACTTCTAATGATATACAGTCTGTCTTTAGCGTATTTCAAAACATTGTTAAGCAATTATACTCAAAATTCAAATGTAGATGCAACTATAACAATAAAGATCACGGTAGAAAGACCATGCATAGTAGACACCAAAATTTTCACTTGGGAAACCCAAACTTCGGAGAAAACCCAAACTTCGGAGAAAACCCAACATTCTTTTCTAGGAGAAATAGTTTAGTTCAACAAAAGTACAATATGATTTTATAGTCAATCTTGGTCAAACTGACCACAGAATCCACACATGTTAAACTTGGTCAAATTGGCCTAAATTCAACCTCCTGCAGCTGCCCACAAATTTGGTGAGTCAATAGGTCGAATTTCGGCCTCTTTCTGCTGTCTAGAAGTTCATTCAAACTACCTAATGACTCAGTCAAACTACCCAGTCAAATTGTGTTCAAAGCTAACCAAACTTTTACTCGGTCAACAATTCAAAATCTCTGTCAAATTGCAGTCAAACAAGCTGCCCAAAATGTAGGTTTTAACCCTATACAGAAATTATCTACAAACAAACCTTAAAAACAAAAAATAAACAATAGCGAGAGCATAAAACATAAAACATATATACACACAGATTTTCCCCTGGATCCCAAATCGGGATGACTAGCTTGATTTTTCATTATATTCCTTTTAGTATTACAACACATATATATACATGCCGAAGCATACATAAACCCCAATCCATTAACCCTGATTAGAACATAACCGTAGTTCCTGTTGAAATTTGGTTACCCGAGGACAGGTGGTTCCCTAAGGCTTTGATCTTTGGCCTAGGGAAAAGTGTCCAAAAGAATTTATTTTTTCTCCTAAAGTGATTTTATAAAGTTATAAAGTCAAATCTAATTTAAAAGTGACTTTAAGTGATAAAGTTACTAAGTCTAATTTTAAAGTGACTTTAATAAAGTCAATGTGAAATTAGAAACTGAAAAGTGACTTTGGAAATAAATGACTAAGCGGGTCTTTATTAAAGTGGGGTGAATTAAAAAATAGAAAGTGAGATTTAAATGAACATTTAATCTCAGCCCTAGATCTAAAGCTATTTCAGCCATTGGATTTAGGAATTCCCCAAAAGTCACTTAGGGTTAGGTTAAAGGAGGAAAAGGAGAAAAAAGATCATTCAGTGTTTCATGAACAGATTGAGAGAGGAGGAGAGAAAGCTAAGGAGATTTTTCTGAGCAGTGAGAAGAAAGAGGGCAGCAATGAGGAGATTCAGCAAATCCGTACAACATCATATATTGGCACAAATCGCAAGGCAAAAAATCCGTACAGCAGGAGAGAGACACTGTTTCGAAGAAAGGAGACGGAAAATCGAGAAAGAGGGCAACAACATTAAGCACGCAATTCGAGGCAGAAAACTGGGCACGAAAATCTAGGAAAAGTGCTGTTGATATTTTCGGCACAAAAATCGAGAAAAAGGACAGCAGCTACAACACAGTTTTCTAGGCAGTTTCTGAGCACGGATTTCGAGGAGGGTTGCTGTACAAAGCCGTACAGTTTCGTACAACAGGTTCCGGCACGCTTCTTGAGGTGACCGTACAACATTTATTGCTGTCATTAATGTTGTAATATTTTTTTTGTTTTGAAAGTTGCTGATTTGGTACAATTTCTGAGGCGGTGTGCAAGCACAGAAATCGAGATAAGTCTGTAATTTGGTTGTTGGAATTTTTTACTATGTTTTTCTGTTTCACTGTACAAGCAATATTCCGAAAATAAAGAGAAACTTTCGAACTGGTTTTCCCCAAGAGTTGTAGGGGGCTTTTCCAGGGTCATCTTGCCTTAAAATCAGCGTGTCAAATTTCTCTGTGTGACTGATTTATTTTTTTGAGTTTTATTTCTGCATTTTCAGCACTATGAAATTTCCAGAATTTGTGTTTTCAGAAAATATTTATTTTTCTAGCGTGTTGAATGTATGGCTATGGGAATGGGCATTTAACTTTATGGGTGAAATAAGGAGAAACTGAAAACCAGGGTTGGGTCTTAAAATTTCTACATGGTATCAGAGCTATTTTGCTGAAAAGTGCAGTTTGGGACAACAAGAAAAATTACAGCAAGCTGATTTTTCACACAGAAAACAATACCTTTACTACAACAGTGTTATTTTTAGCTTATTAGGACAGCAAGCATGTCTTTGCGCTTGAGGGTGGAGGATAGGTTGGATGGGCATAGTAACTACAGTTTATGGAAGGAAAGAATGCAGAGCATCTTTGAGGAGACAGAAGTCTGGGATATAATGGTGCATACCCAACAACACCCTATTAATGTGCCTGCTGACCCTGTTCAGCTGGTGGACTTTAATAAGAAGAATAACAAGGGTAAGTGACTGATTCTGGATGGTATTAAAGACCATGTCGTTCCTCATGTGAGAGGAAAGAGATTTTCTCATGAGATGTGGACAGGCTTGACCAATCTCTACTAGAGTACCAATGAGAACATAAAAGTGGTCCTAAGGGAGAAGCTGAAGGCCATTAAGATGACTAAGACTGATAGTGCTACTGCATACCTCACAAAGATCACTAATGTGAGAGATGCGTTGGCAGCAGTTGGAGAGGTCATTCCACCCACTAAGTTGGTGCGGATTGCAGTGAATGGCCTTCCTAGTTCATGGCTGAACTTTGCTGATGGGATTTGTGTACGTGAGACCCTTCCCACTTGGGAGAGGTTCTAGGATGATTGCATACAGAATGAAATCAGGAAGAGCCAGCTTGGGGCAGCCAAACCAGTTGAGTAGGATGAGGATGTAGCACTGTTAACAGGAGGCAAGAAACGCAAGGGAAAGAAGCAAGCTTCCGCAAGTAGTGGTGGGGGCAAAGGCAAAGGTAAAGGTATTTAGGTGAACACGCAAAAGGACTATTCCAAGGTGAAGTGTTGGAATTGTCAGAGGATGGGACACTATGCAGTTGTGTGTCCAGAGAAGAAGAATAAGGGGAAGAACATGACCATGGCTGCATCAACAGAGATAGAGGACTTTTTGGATAGCTTTGACCGGGAGTTTGGGTTCATTGCTTGTGAGTCCACTAGTGCAGGATCACCTACCACGAAGGTTGAGAGGGAGTGTGCATTTCCCTCCACTAGAGGAGCATCTTTAGGTATCTGGTATGTTGACTGTGGGGCTTCACGTCATATGACAGGAGTCCGTGAGTACTTCTCAGAGCTTTCAGAGAGTGACACTGATATAGAGGTAGTACTCGGAGATGACAACGTTCTTAGAGTAGTCGGTGTGGGGAAATTGACATTTGATAGGGAACCCAAACCTCCCTTGAAGGTGTCAGACGTTCTATATGTGCCAGGGATGAGGAAGAACCTCATATCCGTCTTAGCTTTGGAGGATAGAGGGTATGAGATATTGTTCAGGAGAGGATAGGTGCGTATATATCCCAGGGGCGCTGTAGCTGAGTAAGCTAGAGTGATTGGTGTACGCCATGCAAAGGTGTACAAGTTTGCATTTCAGCCTCTTTTGGCATTGAGCAGTAGTACCGGCAGTAGAGCTAGCAGTTCAGAGCTGTGCGAGATTTGGCACCGCAGGATGGGGCACATGTATCATGGAGCCTTGAGGACATTGCAGGAGATCACTACAGGTGTGCCAGATTTCAATATTGATCACATTGATACATGCAGAGGATGTGCTATGGGCAAGTTTGTCAAATCCCCTTTTCCCAGCAGTGACAACAGATCGACTGGGATACTTGATTTGAATCATACCGATGTGAGCGATCAGATGTCTCATGTTTCCTTGAGTGGATATGAGTATTATGTTTTATTCATTGATGATCACTCTAGGAGGACCTGGATTTATTTCTTGAAGACCAAGAGTGAGGTCTTCAAGCGGCTTCAGGAGTTCAAAGCTCTTGTGGGGACTCAGACAGGTCGGAAGATCAAGTCCCTGAGGTTGGACAATGGAGGGGAGTACACCCTTGGTGAGTTTGTTGAGTATTGTGCGAAGGCAGGTTTTAGGAGGGACTTCACAGTTCCTTAGAACCCTCAGCAGAACGAGGTTGCGGAGAGGAAGAATAGATCCATCGTTGGGGCTGCCAAAGCCATGTTACATGATTAGGGGTTACCATTGTTTTTGTGGGCAGAGGCCTGCAATACTGCTGTATATTTGCAGAATAGGAGTCTGCATCGTGCCTTGGGGGTAAGAGGACCAAGCTAGAGCCCATCGCATAGAAGGGTATCTTTGTGGGCTACAGTGAGACCTCGAAAGCCTTTCGGATTTATATTCCCGCACAGAGGAGAGTTGTAGTCAGGCGGGATGTGAAGTTCGAGGAGGACAGGGCTTTCAGGAGGTCACGGGAGTTAGATTATCTGGATCAGCTAGACCCTCAGGAGCAGCTGAGTCAGGCATAGGGATCTAGTGGGTAGGGATCAGGAGCATCAGGAGGTACATCGATTACGGTGTCAGGTCCATCAGTGAGCAGTGGCTCGTAGAGTCAGAGGGGTGGTGCTTTGGGCAGCATGCAGAGCAGTCCGCAGAGCAGTTCACTAGGGAGTCCACTGATGGAGAGTTCACACGGTACTTCAGCATCAATAGGTTCAGGTTCAGGCAGGAGGACAACAGACAGACATTCAGGAGTTCAGGCTCCTGATGAGGAGGAGGAGTTTCATTCTCTGGTGGGAGAAGTGTGCTTAGGGAAGAGGAAGCCCAAGTGGCTTCAAGATACCTTGAGAGAGGCCACATTTGTTGCTGGGCCGAAGAGGCCGGTCAGAGAGAGCAGACCACCTGAGAGGTTCTGTAGCTATATGGCAATGGTTGCCAACATGATTGACTCTGAGCCTTCTAGCTATGAGGAGGCAGCTAGCCAGCAAGTCTGGAGAGAGGCCATGCAGGAGGAGTATTCTTCTATCATGAAGAATGATGTTTGGGAGGTGGTGTCGAGGCCTGAGGGCAAATCCGTGGTTACTTCCAGATCGCTTTACAAGGTAAAGCACGCTGCAGACGGCAGCATTGAGGAATTCAAGGGAAGGTTTGTGGCTAGAGGGTTCTCCCAGGTAGAGGGAGTAGATTATGAGGAGACCTTCGCTCCCATGGCTCGATATACTTCGATTCGCTCCATCATATCGATAGCAGCAGTGATGGGTTGGAAGATCCACCAGATGGATGTGAAGATCGCATTTCTCAATGGCTTCATACAGGAGGAGGTGTACATTGAGCAGCCACAGGGCTTTGAGGTGCATGGGAAGGAGTCCCATGTATGCAGCTAAAGAAGGCCCCTGATGGCCTGAGGCAAGCTCCTAGAGCTTGGTACTCTAGGATTGATACGTACTTGCAGGAGATGGGTTTCACAAAGAGTGATGCAGATCCGAACCTATACTTTATTGTGATAGGTGAGGAGCCTCTCATTCTGGTGCTGTATGTGGATGACTTGGTCATTACAGGTGCAGAGAGACTCATAGAGAGCTGCAAGAGAGATATTGCGTCGGAGTTCGAGATGAAGGACATTGGCTTGATGCATTACTTTTTGGGTTTGGAGGTGTGGCAGGAGGAGGGGAATTTTTTCCTGGGGCAGGGGAAGTATATTGTGGACATCCTTGGCAGATTCCACATGGAGGATTGTAGACCCATGTCGACACCGGTGATCACCAACTGGAAGAAGCTTCACGCTTCAGATTCTGAGTTGGTGGATCCCACATTGTATAGACAGCTGATTGGTTCCCTGATGTATTTGGTCAACACTAGACCAGATATATGTTTTGCAGTCAACACGATGAGCTAGTTCGTGTGTGAGCCCAGGAGGGTGCACTGGGTTGCTGCAAAACACAATTTGCGATACTTGCAGGGGACAGTGGAGTATGGTCTGGACTCTGGATTATAGGCAAGGAGATGGAGTGAGATTGGCAGGTTACACTGATTCTGATTGGGCAGGTTGTGCTTCTAATAGGAAGAGCACTTCAGGATGCTGTTTTGGGTTGGGGTCGGCAGTGGTGTTGTGGTTCAGCTGAAAGCAGCAGTCAGTAGCATTGAGTTCAGCGGAAGCAGAGTACATGGCAGCCAGTCTAGCTAGTTGTGAGGCCATATGGCGTCGCAAGATGTTGTTTGGCTTATTTGGTCAGCCGTTGAGACCTTCGGTGATTTATTGTGATAATCAGAGTTGCATTAAACTCACGGAGAATCCAGTATTTCATGATAGGTCAAAGCATATCGAGATCAAATATCATTTCATCAGAGACTATGTTCAGAAGCGAGCTGTGAAGCTTGAGTATATTCCCACTGATGAGCAGGTTGCAGATATTCTTACCAAAGCCTTACCTCGAGGCAAGCATGTCTACTTCAGAGACAAGATGGGTGTGGTGAGGAACACCTTCTTCGGTAAGAGGGAGTGTTGAAATTTGGTTACCGGAGGACAGGTGGGTCCCTAAGGCTTTGATCTTTGGCCTAGGGAAAAGTGTCCAAAAGAATTTAATTTTTCTCCTCAAGTGACTTTATAAAGTTATAAAGTCAAATCTAATTTAAAAGTGACTTTAAGTGATAAAGTTACTATGTCTAATTTTAAAGTGACTTTAATAAAGTCAATGTGAAATTAGAATGTGAAAAGTGACTTTGGAAATAAATGACTAAGTGGGTCTTTATTAAAGTGGGGTGAATTAAAAAATAGAAAGTGAGATTTAAATGATCATTTAATCTCAACCCTAGATCTAAAGCAAGCCATTGGATTTAGGGATTCCCCAAAAGTCACTTAGGATTAGGTTAAAGGAGGAAAAGGAGAGAAAAGATCATTCAATCTTTCATGAGCAGATTGAGAGAGGAGGAGAGAAAGCTAAGGAGATTTTTTTGAGCAGTGAGAAGAAAGAGGGCAACAGTGGGGAGATTCAACAAATCCGTATAGGAGCATTTATTGGCACAAATACCAAGGCAAAAAATCCGTGCAGTAGGAGAGGCATTGTTTCCAATAAAGGAGGCACGAAAATCAAGGAAGAGGGCAGCAACATTAAGCACGCAGTTCGAGCCAGAAAACTGGGCACGAAAATAGAGAAGTGCTGCTAATATTTTTGGCACAAAAATCGAGAAAAAGGACAATAGCTACAACATGGTTTTCTAGGCAGTTTTTGAGCACAGATTTCGAAGAGGGCTGCTGTACAAATCCATACAATTCCTTACAGCAAGTTCCAACATGCTTCTCGAGGTGGTTGTACAACATTTATTGCTGTCATTAATGCTGTAATATTTTTCTGTTTTGAAAGTTGCTGATTTGGCAAAATTTCTGAGGCAGTTTACCAGCACGGAAATCGAGATAAGTCTGTAATTTGGTTGCTAGAATTTTTTACTATGTTTTTCTGTTTCACTGTACAAGCAATATTCAGACAATAAAGAGAAGTTTTCGAACTAGTTTTCCCCAAGAGTTGTAGGGAGTTTTTCCAGGGTCATCTTGACGAAAAATCATCGTGTCAAATTTCTGTGTGTGGCTGATTTATTTTTCTGAGTTTTTATTTCTGCATTTTTCAGCTCTGTGAAATTTCCAGAATTTGTGTTTTCAGAAAATATTTATTTTTCCAGCTTGTTGAATGTATGGCTATGGGAATGAGCATTTAACTTTATGGGTGAAATAAGGAGAAACTGAAAATCGGGGTTGGGTCTGAAAATTTCTACAGTTCCCTTGACTGGATCTACAAAATACTAGGGGCCGAAAACCATCGTCCCCCAAAACCATGTGCAAACCCATGCACAAAACCATGGTGGGTCCGCCCACCGAAATTTTTACGGGCGCATGGGAGCCCATAAAATCTCTGTCAAACAATGTCAAAATTTTGGTTAATAGAGCCTCATAAATTCGGTCAAACAACCTCAAAATTTTGGTCAATGGAGCCTCAGAAATTCGGTTAAACAACCTCAAAATTTCGGTCAATAGAGCCTTAGAAATTTGGTCAAACAATGGTCAACACTGGTCAAGAAACTCTCAAATGAGCTCAGTCAAACTAGGATCTTCCTTTCCTTCTCCTATGAAGGTGTGAACATAAAACAAATGTATATTTTATGATCGAAATTGGTTTCCAAATGAGGAGGTCGAATGTGTATAAATAATGGTCAAAGGAGGTATTCAACTTTGACTTTCCTAGATGTCCTCTTTGTTGAACAATTTCTCCATCCAAAGAAAAGATTGAATGAGCTAGCTTTGTTAATGTATCCATCCACTTCATGTTCTAATCTAGAATCATGTGGAAAGCATTCTGCATTAGCGTCATGCAAAGGATCTAGTCACCTACTAGTGAAATCCCCTTTGCAAATGGATCTAGTCACCCACTAGCCAAAAACCTTTTGGCCACATGGTCGGAACCTTCTCACTATTGAGAAATTAAGGCTTTTATTGCAATTTGTCTTCTTGTTAATTACTTGTGATTTACCTTATGCTTCTTTCACTTAGATCTTGTCTTCATTAGATTATTATGTTCTTCATCAAGTCAATTATTAAATGCACAAGAGATGTTGTAACTCCTAGAGACAGTCTAGAGTTGTTATAGACCAGTGCCTAGGACATCTTATGAGGTGTAAAGAGCGGGGTATTTGAAACAGCGTTTAATCCTTTAACATGACAGAGCTCTTACACTACTTCCTTTGAAACAGAGAATAAAATGGGATGGAACCAAAACTTCGGATGGTTTGAAGTATTAGGAATAACACTGAACAAATGCAATGCTATATTCAGATACTACCACATCAGACAATTTTAAGACAGGTCACCATAACCAGGGCCAGATTCACGATATATGGTAGAGAAGGTATATATATAAAAACGATTACAGAGATGTATAGCAAGAAGGGGATATCGGCTGTCAAATAGATGATACTAAGAAAAACTTCATGGCATAAGATGGGCTTAAATAGCTAAGAATCCACACATACCAAGAGCTCCCGCTAATAACATTTCAATACAGCCAATATAGTTGAAATACGCATGAAATACAGGTGGAACAATATATTACTCCTGAGCCATTTAAAGTATCAAGCCGCTACTGATATAAGTATCAACACGATAAATTCATATCAAAAGACGAGGGACACTCGCATTCCAGGATGTAATAATAGAGACATGAACGTAAATGAATTGAGCAATAGAGGAACACACACTACCATACAACCATGTCCAGAATCCTTACTAAGGTGAAACTTCTTATTATTGAGACCCAACGGGCTCTTCCGGGCAGTATCTGAGCTTTCACAAAACATACACACAGGAAATTCTTACACAATCAATTTTTCTGAAGAAGTGGAACCTTGTTTTCTTCTTTTTCCTGTATTATATAGGATCTCTTCTGCCTTTCAGCGAGAAGATATTTTCTGAAAATATCTCTCTCGCGTGAAAAAAATTGTTAACAGTCATTGTCAAAACCACAAAATGGCATGATGGGGAAAACAACCCTTCCATCATGCGTAACAGGCCCCGGGCCAAACTTAAAACAAAAACGTAGGCCAATGTCTGATGTAAAAGTAAAAAATGCAAGAGTGGGGGAAAAAACCACCCACTCGGAAATTTAAACAAAACATAACTGAAATGAAAGTAAAAGGCCGTTTCAGGCCATGTCATGAGTAAACATGAGGTGTCATGAGTGCTGCTGGGTCGAGGCTGTAGTAGACGCTGGAGGAGGCACATCGGTGGAGGGACTGGCATGCTGAGTCAGGAACTGTGTCAACCTCCGCTGGCTTTCTGGATTCGGTTCTGACATCTCTGAGAGTCTCTCTACCCTGGTAAATGCCTCGCCGAAGGTGTGGATGTCTGCATGGGTGGGGAGCCGATACCTGATCATATGGAGGAGACTCTCCATGGCAGTTATTCAACAAATCGGAAAAGAGAGAAAGGGAAAAACAATGAAAAAAACGGAAAATGGATTACCTGAGCAGAGGGTGACAAAGCTTGGGAAAGCGACGAGGGGAACCATGACAGTGACTTGGACAAACCTGGTGTTCTTCCCTACTTGGTATTTGCCGTAGAAAACTACCTGAAATGATTTACCAGAGAGAAATACGGGAGTTTTTACCATTCAGGAGGACTGTTTAGGTTAAAAGGTGAAAATGTAAGAGAACAGAGGGCAAGTGTCGTAAGGACACTGACACTGAGACACGTGGCGCGTGGGGATTGGGTAAATCAGGGTGTAGGTGAGCGCCTCGTGTCGGGTTAAAAGCTGGTACGGGCCTTAGTACCAGCTGTCCTAATAGACTTACCTTACTGTTATTCCATATGCGCTATCCAATCTTTATCATGTAGGACTTCCCCTTTGCCGGACCTACACTTATCTTCCTCACCTGCGCGGGCTCACCTTAACTCCGCCACGAGACAGCGTCCCGCGGCCTATCCTTGTCATTCTATCTCTGCCGTGAAGTCTTACCATGCCACGTGTCGGAAGTCCGCGGGGGTAAGGGCCTCGTCCCTTCCCCACGGCTTGACCCCCTCGGACTTACTACGTATGCTGTCATGTATAATCCGAGGCCTTCTCCAATATATGAGTTGACATGTAACGCCACGTCTCCATTACCTTTGTGTTAGATGTTCACTATTGTTCCGCCTTTCGTCACTTAGTGCTATTTATCCATTGGTTTCAATACACGTGCGCTTCACCACCTTTTCTCTTTTCGGCCTGATCTGATTTAACACTTGCCACTTGATATACAACTTTGATGTGACCTGTTCGTCCTTTAGGTACTTCTGTGGCTATCGCTAAGAATTGAACAACATTGGCTCCACCTGGGGACGGCACGTTTGTCCTCGAACGTGTCGAGAACTACGCAGACCGCCTGTAGATCTTCTTTGAACCACACTTTTCAGTTTCTAGAGCTCTGCCCTGTACAGATCTTCGTGACATATGTATGATCTATGATGAGCACACGGAAAACAACAACTAATATACAATATAATACAGTCAGGCTTTTTCAGCCTTCTTCAGAATTGGAAATATGGTTTGAGGAATTGCCCGTTCACAGGGGCTTCCAACAGATCCCCCTGTAGATTCTCCAGCTTAAACGTATTGTTTCCTCCCTGCTCTGCAATCTTGAAGGGACCGAACCAAAGGGGGTCAAATTTACCATGTTTGCCCTTGTCAGCTCTGCGTACATCCCACCTGAGCACTAAATCCCCCACCTGCAGCTTCCTATCTTTTGTGTGCTGGTCAAACAATTCTTTCATCCTCTCCTGATAGTCCACCAGCTTCTGGTTCACCTGAATACGCGTTTCTTCCAGTTCAATCAACTGATTGATTCTTCTGGTCATGCCATCTGCTTCTTCCTGAGTCTCCTACATGAAACGAGCCACAGGTAGAGCCAACTGTATGGGGAATACAGCTGCTCGCCCATATACTAGTTCATAAGGGGACTTTCCTGTTGCCCTTTTACTGGTTATCCTGTTTGCCCATAGAGCAAACTTCAGTTGAGTGTCCCAATTTCTCTGGTTCTCATTTATTGTCTTTTTCAGTGCTCTGACCAGTGTTTTGTTTGATGATTCGGCAAGACCATTTCCCTGGGGGTAGTAAGCTGTGGAGTGACCCAGAGTGATGTTGTATTGTTGACAAAAATTCACCATCTTAACAGATTTGAAAGCCTGAGCATTGTCTGTGACTATTCTGGCAGGACATCCAAACCTGGAGATGATGTTCTCTTCTAGGAATTTTATGACCACTGTGTCTGTGGCATTTCGTGCAGGGATGGCCTCCACCCACTTCGTGAAGTAATCTGTAGCAGTCAAAATCCATTTGTGCTGCCCACTGGAGGGTGGGTGGATCTCACCTATGAAGTCAATACCCCATTGCTTGAAAGGTTCATCAACATGCACAGGAATCAGGGGTAGGGCTGCTAGCTTCTGTTTTTCAGCAAACTTTTGGCATTTGTCACATGCTCTGACCCAAGTGAAGACATCTCCAAATAGTTTGGGCCAGTAGAAACCAGCCTTCAAAATTTTCTGAGCTGTGCTCCTCCAGCTATAATGCCCTCCACAGATCCCCTCATGGAATTCGGTTATGATGTCCCCAACTTCTCTTTCGATGAGACATAACAGCAGTATGCCTGAAGGATCTCTCCAATATAATTGACCATTAGCTACGGCATACTTCTGAGATTTGAGCCTCAAGGCTCTGTATTTGGACTTGTCACAGCTGGGTGGGCAGCTGAGCGTCAGGAGGTATTCAACAATTTCTTTGTACCAGAGGCTAGTGAGGTACTTCATCTGTATTTTTTGAGTAGCCATTTCCACCTCTTGTCTCCCTGTCTGTTCTTCAGATGCTTCACCTGCGATCATGGACAAGTGGATGCCTAGAGCTTGGTGGTTCGATTCTGATAAAATCTTCGCTAGCCCCTGTCCTTTAATTAACTTGGTGGGTCTTATGTCCAGGTCATATTCTTGTATCTTCGCAATCCACCTGCCTCTTCTGCCTTCACTGTCTCCCTGCACTAGGATGTCCTTAACTGCTGCTGTGGGTACAAAAGAAGTCACATGAGATTGTAAAATGTACATGCGAAATGCCTTTAAGGACTTTACCAGGGCATAAGCTTGCTTCTCCAGGATGTTGTACTTTAGCTCTGCATCATGAAGGACTTGACTAAAGAAAGCAATGGGTTGCTCGTACCCATCTCCATTCTTCTGTAGGAGGACCCCTGCCACTGTGTGAGGTGATTCAAAAGAGAAAATCATGAAGGGCTCAGTGAAGTCGGGCTTTGCCAACACGGGAGCCTCAGCAAATGCAGTTTTGATCCTGGAAAAGGCCTGCCTTGAATCCGGTGCCCATTTTACCTCATTGTCCTTCTTTAACATATCTGTGATGTGTCTGACTATTTCGGCATAGTTGGGAATGAGTCTTCTGAGGAAATTGATCCGTCCTAGGAACACCTGGACTTCTTTCTTTTTTCTGGGGAGGGATATACCGTTTATAGCTTCTACCCTTTTAGGATCGATCTTGACCCCATCTTTAGTTACTATATGTCCTAGGAGTTTACCCTCCTCTAATGCAAAGAAAGATTTTTGAGGGTTAAGAGAGAGTCCATACCTCCTGCATTTCTCAAAGGTCTTCTGCAAATGCTGAACGTGCTCGACATCATCCTTTGAAAAGACCGTTATATCATCGAGGTACACCACCAGAAACTTATCCTGTTCTCCTACAAAAGTTATGTCCATCGCTCTCTGAAACGTAGCCCCTGCATTGATCAGTCCGAATGGCATCCTGGCATACATAAATGTTCCCCAGGGCGTGGTGAATGCTGTCTTTTTCTGGTCTTCCGGGAATACAGCCACTTGATTATAGCCCGAGAACCCATCCATCATGGACATTCTAGAGGCCCCTACCACCTTTTGCAGAATATGATCCATCTTTGGTAGTGGATAGTTGTCTTTTAGAGATGCCCTATTCAGGTTCCTGAAATCCACACACAACCTGATTTCACCATTCTTCTTACGTACTGGGACTAAATTGGCCACCCATTCAGAATACCTTAGTGGCACTATAATTTTTGCTTTCAGTAACTTTTTTATTTCTTGCTCAATCGAGGGTAGCAACAGGGGATTAATCTGCCGGAGCTTTTGCTTGTGGGGTTTTGCATCTGTCTTCAATGGAATTTTATGCTGCATCACACTGACATCAAAGGTTTTCAAATCTTGATATGACCAAGCAAAGACATCTTTGTAGGTTTGAAACAACTTTTGGTACGACTGTCTGTATTCATCTGGAACTTTCTTCGAGAGCTTTACAATCTTTGGATCTTCTTTCGTACCCAGATTGAGATCTTCGACCTGGTCCTCGGTCACCATTTTGTTTGGCTGTAATGGGACATCATCTTTATTGAACAGTCTCTCCAAAGGTACCAGCCCTCGGGGAATGACGTTCCCTTTCAACTGCAGGAATCTGTGACCAGCTATTTTCTCTTCAAGCTTGTCCTCTGGGACGTCCGCGACTTCTTCTTCTTCACAATTGTCAATCTCTAGATTGGAAAACTCCCCCACGGTCTCTAAAAACCTCTTCACCTACTCCTCATCTTCGAAGACCTGCCAGTGCTTGACATTATCAGGGATCGAAGGCCGGTATCTTACTTCAATTTCGTATCTCAGAAGAGGGTTCTGAGGTGGGCGGAATGTACTAGCAGCCACAGCCAAGGAGTCTGCCATTCTGTTCTGTTCCCTGGGCATAAACTGAATGTTAAATGCCAGAAAAGAATTCTCCACAAGATCCCACACTTCGTTTCTGTAGGCCCTTAGCCTTGGATGCTTCGCTTGACACTGATTTTTCACTTGCCTCACCACCAACTCTGAGTCTCCCATCACCTTTAGACTCTGTATCTTCATGCTTCTTGCTGTTTGCAACACCAGTATGAGCGCCTCGTACTCAGCCACATTATTCGTGGCCTCATATTCTAATTTAAAGGACAGGGGGACCCATTGACCCATAGGTGATATAAGCAACACTCCAGCCCCGTTCCCTTCTCTGGAATTTGCTCCATCAAAGTGGAGTGTCCAGATGTCAGATTCATGGTCCTGTTCTGATAGCTCAGTCTTTATCTGGCAAAATGAAGGTTCGTGAGCATATTCCTGATCTTCCTCCAACATTAGACAGGAAAAATCTCCATCTCTACTGTAAACTGGGGAGTTCACTGAATCTCCTGCTTTTGTGACTGTCTTGACAAACCTAGTCTCTCGGTACAATCTCCTCTCCTGACCACCAAAGACAGGAATGGTGGCGTACGACAGATCGAACTTGATCGATCCTCCAATTCTGGTCCCCCAAGACCTTGATAATAGCATACCAAAGCGGGCTGGGATGTCAGCCACTACGATATCCATTACCACACTCTTGGCAGGGATCTGAGCCAGGGTGACTGCTAGGTCCTTGATCATGCCCAAGCACTTCACTCTTTTGGAATCAAAAGAGTAAAGATCTTTATAGGGGCGGGTGATTTGGAGACCCAATTGTTCCATGACAGACAGGGGCATCAAATTGTGGGACGCTCCTGAATCTAACATACAGTTATGCAATAGTAGATCGTGGATTACTAGAGATACATAGAAAGGGGGGGTGGAGGGGTCTAATTCCTCGACATGGGGGCCAAACACTACCATGGGCCTTTCTTCTTGTAAGTTAAGACTGTCCGGAATGTGTGGGACTTCAAGAGCTGAAATGAAAGAGGAGACTTGTGACTGATATGCAGGCTGTTTCAATAATTCAGACAGAGGGACAGGTATTTTAACTTTTTCAAGTTCCTTTTGCAAACTGAAGGCAGATGAGGGCTTTTCTATTGGGACTTCCTTCTCTTTTGACTCTTTGTTTGGCACGGTAGACTTAACTTCTTTAACTGGGGTTTTATTTACAGGAGACACAACTACTTGAGAGGAGGAAGGCATATGACTATCATCTTGCAGAGGTAGGTAAAGGGACTTCTTACCTTTGTCCGGAGATTCTTGGGCATTGGCCTCTTTCTGCGCAGGTGCTAACCTCTGGGGTGCGTCTTCCTCTTCATCTTGAGTGCGGGTCCTTTTCCTGGAGGACCTGAGGTCATATTTCCTGTTAAACTGAGCTTGCATGAAATCAACAAACTGTTTGCAGTAGTCATCGATTTCTGGCTCTTCGGCATCCTCGTTATTCTTTGCTTCTGAGTGAGGTTGCAGTGCATCCTCCTCACTTCCTTGCACAGGGCACTCTATGTCATCGCTGTCTGAGAAAACAGGACATGCTTCATCTTGCTCATAAGAGGGGTCTTCATGGGAAGCCTCCATTTGTCCTTCCAGGTACAAAGGGTGCGGTACTTGGTCTTGTTGCTCCTTCTGCCCCCTCTGCAGTATCTGCAAGGGAGGTTTCCTGTATTGAGGGTTGAACCCTCTGTTTGGAGCATTCTGAAAGTTCTTTGGTGGAGAACTTTTAGCTTCCATCTCTAGCTTGACCAACTTGCTAGAGAGGTTCTTGATCATTTTATTCATCTCTTCGATCTTATCACTTGCTGAGTCTCTGTCTTGACTTGAAGTAGACACTTCTTCTTTGCCTCTTCTTCTTGTATCATGTTCTTGCTTTACTTTGGTCTTACCAGTCGAGACAAAGTTTGCTTCTATCTCCAATGCATCAGTCTGTGCATCATCTAGAGTGGCTGGCTTTCTCTCCCTTAGCGAGAAACCAAACTCGGAATCAAATGCTGCCACAAAAACGACCTTGGCAGCGGTCTGATGGGGCTTCATCTCAGCTGGGAGGCTGTAATACAATTTGTTAAATCTTCTGATGAATTCTGATACCCCTTCATTGTGTTTCTTTTTAAGGGTGTTGAACTCGGTTAAGGTATCCCCATGATCTTTCCTATCTCCCCACTTTTTCACAAAAGCTTCTTCCATAGCCTCCCAGGTGTTGATGGAATCAACTGCAAGAGACTTAAACCACTTTCTAGCCTCTCCATCAAGGGACTACACGAACAACCTCAGAACCACATCCAAATGTTCCACATTAAAGTTCTCTGCGAAAGAGCAGAAGATTTCAACATGCTTGTGAGCATCAACACCGTTCTCCCCATTGAATCTGGGTAGAATCTTCAAATAGTCCTGTGGCATATCATTTAAAACTGCAGGCAGCTGTAAAGGGGCATACCTGTTTTGTAAAAATCCAGGTACATTCGCCATCGGGGGAGGCGGAGGTAGAATGAGAGCTTGAGAAGTGTGAGGTGGAGGAGGTGGTGGGAGTTGAGTATGAATAATGATGGGAATGTAGTGGACAGCAGCTTGAGGACTTGATGAGAAGGTAGGGCTGTCGACAACAGACACTTCAGTGACCTCTTTGACCTCTTCAACTTCAGGGGTAGGGTGAAAAGAATAATGTGGAGTATAACTAGACTCAGCTTTGTCTTTGATACGGGCACCTTCTCGGTAAGGGCTATCAGAGTAATAACCAGTATCTCTTATAATGGGGTTAGAGCTTTGTATTTGGGCGACCTGAGAAGAGGAGGGTTGAAGATATGGGAAGTTTTCAAGGGAAAACTCGGGAATATCGGTATGAACTGGTGGTCTTTCTATCCAGCCTCTTCTATGAAGGATTCGCTCTGGGTCAGACACAGAAGGTGTCTTTGACTGAGATGTATCTGACCTTAGGTGTGGCTTACGGGGAGCCAGGACTGCAAATATGTTTATCTGAAATATGAATGTGGAGTCGCCAAGGTGAGGTATGCACAACTCACAACTCTTCGTGCTCACCTAACTGAAGAGTGGACAGGATTTGTAGAGGCCCAGGGACTTAAATTTCTTCAACTTCGGTCCCCGGAAACGGCGCCAAAAAGATGTTGTAACTCCTAGAGACAGTCTAGAGTTGTTATAGACCAGTGCCTAGGACATCTTATGAGGTGTAAAGAGCGGGGTATTTGAAACAGCGTTTAATCCTTTAACATGACAGAGCTCTTACACTACTTCCTTTGAAACAAAGAATAAAATGGGATGGAACCAAAACTTCGGATGGTTTGAAGTATTAGGAATAACACTGAACAAATGCAATGCTATATTCAGATACTACCACATCAGACAATTTTAAGACAGGTCACCATAATCAGGGCCAGATTCACGATATATGGTAGAGAAGGTATATATATAAAAACGATTACAGAGATGTATAGCAAGAAGGGGATATCGGCTGTCAAATAGATGATACTAAGAAAAACTTCATGGCATAAGATGGGCTTAAATAGCTAAGAATCCACACATACCAAGAGCTCCCGCTAATAACATTTCAATACAGCCAATATAGTTGAAATACGCATGAAATACAGGTGGAACAATATATTACTCCTGATCCATTTAAAGTATCAAGCCGCTACTGATATAAGTATCAACACGATAAATTCATATCAAAAGACGAGGGACACTCGCATTCCAGGATGTAATAATAGAAACATGAACGTAAATGAATTGAACAATAGAGGAACACACACTACCATACAACCATGTCCAGAATCCTTACTAAGATGAAACTTCTTATTATTGAGACCCAACGGGCTCTTCCGGGCAGTATCTGAGCTTTCACAAAACATACACACAGGAAATTCTTACACAATCAATTTTTCTGAAGAAGTGGAACCTTGTTTTCTTCTTTTTCCTGTATTATATAGGATCTCTTCTGCCTTTCAGCGAGAAGATATTTTCTGAAAATATCTCTCTCGCGTGAACAAAATTGTTAACAGTCTTTGTCAAAACCACAAAATGGAATGATGGGGAAAACAACCCTTCCATCATGCGTAACAGGCCCTGGGCCAAACTTAAAACCAAAACGTAGGCCAATGTCTGATGTAAAAGTAAAAAATGCAAGAGTGGGGGGAAAAACCACCCACTCGGAAATTTGAACAAAACATAACTGAAATGAAAGTAAAAGGCCGTTACAGGCCATGTCATGAGTAAACATGAGGTGTCATGAGTGCTGCTGGGTCGAGGCTGTAGTAGACACTGGAGGAGGCACATCAGTGGAAGGACTAGCATGCTGAGTCAGGAACTGTGTCAACCTCCGCTGGCTTTCTGGATTCGGTTCTGACATCTCTGAGAGTCTCTCTACCCTGGTAAATGCCTCGCCGAAGGTGTGGATGTCTGCATGGGTGGGGAGCCGATACCTGATCATATGGAGGAGACTCTCCCCATGGCAGTTATTCAACAAATCGGAAAAGAGAGAAAGGGAAAAACAATGAAAAAACGGAAAATGGATTACCTGAGCAGAGGGTGACAATGCTTGGGAAAGCGACGAGGGGAACCGTGACAGTGACTTGGACAAACCTGGCGTTCTTCCCTACTTGGTATTCGCCGTAGAAAACTACCTGAAATGATTTACCAGAGAGAAATACGGGAGTTTTTACCATTCGGGAGGACTGTTTAGGTTAAAAGGTGAAAATGTAAGAGAACAGAGGGCAAGTGTCGTAAGGACACTGACACTGAGACACGTGGCGCGTGGGGATTGGGTAAATCAGGATGTAGGTGAGCGCCTCGTGTCGGGTTAAAAGCTGGTACGGGCCTTAGTACCAGCTGTCCTAATAGACTTACCTTACCGTTATTCCATATGCGCTATCCAATCTTTATCATGTAGGACTTCCCCTTTGCTGGACCTACACTTATCTTCCTCACCTGCGCGGGCCCACCTTAACTCCGCCACGAGACAGCGTCCCGCGGCCTATCCTTGTCATTCTATCTCTGCCGTGAAGTCTTACCATGCCACGTGTCGGAAGTCCGCTGGGGTAAGGGCCTCGTCCCTTCCCCACGGCTTGACCCCCTCGGACTTACTACGTATGCTGTCATGTATAATCCGAGGCCTTTTCCAATATATGAGTTGACATGTAACGCCACGTCTCCATTACCTTTGTGTTAGATGTTCACTATTGTTCCGCCTTTCATCACTTAGTGCTATTTATCCATTGGTTTCAATATAAGTGCGCTTCACCACCTTTTCTCTTTTCGGCCTGATTTGATTTAACACTTGCCACTTGATTATAACTTTAATGTGACCTGTTCGTCCTTTAGGTACTTCCGTGGCTATTGCTAAGAATTGAACAACAAGAGACACAAAATTTAGGCTAGCAAACTAGGGCCAAAACCTCTCACTCTTTGAGAGGAAAACCTGATCAAAATTCTTCTTATAGACCTTCAATTGACGAGAATCAAGACCATGAAAAAGACCCTTGACACCAGTATACCTCCAAGGCCCTTGTCACTATCCTCTTTCTGATCTTCTCAACTCCATATGTTGCTCCTCCTTTCTGCACTGCACTGCACTAGTACTAGAGAAACTCGATCTCTAGCTCGGCTGCCCCAGACGGTATGTTTCTCAGCCTCCTTAGGTTCCCTTTGTTAGTCTTCTTTCTGCACCTTACTTGTGGCGCCTTTCAAGAACAAAGTCCTTGAACAACACCACACCCCTCCGAGAATATGAGGTATCAATGCATACCAAGACTGAAACTGGAAGGCCCTAGCACTTCGCAATCTTGTCGCCCTTTCTTGCTGTGGTTACTTTTAAGTTATGCGAGATAGATATGAACTGAAACGGAGAGCATTCTTCTTCGCTGAGATATCTCCCTCTTGATCTTGTTACAGTCCTCCTCTTCACACTAATTGTAGATCCAAACTTCGCATTCTTATTAAAGACTTATCCTCACATTACTATCACAGACTTGATCCCTTTCTCTCATCCCTTGTGGCCTCTTTCCTTCGCTGTATATGCATTGCAATTTCAGATCTAAATTGTAGACCTTGACTGAGATGGATGGTGACAAATGAGGCCGTAGTCCTCTTATATATAGGGACTATTTCTTTGCTCTAGGCCGACATGATCATAGGTGGTTAGGCCCACTTTACGAAGAGTATTTTCATCATACATTGAGCCGACTTCAAGAGGCCTAGTGTCAAGGTATTGTAGTATACTTCTACATCAACAATATGTCCTTTTACAAGTGTAACATGACTTCATTTACATGACTCTAATTATCTTTATGACAAGACGACAAAATCCTAAAGACATCATGAAGAATACTTTGACCTATAATAAAATCTTCTTGCTCATGAAACCCATGATGCAAGCATTAGAATAAATACATTTTATTATCTTTGTCTCTTCATTACATAAAATCATAATTACATGTCATTATGAAGACCAAACCTAGTTACACTTTTCAACACTCCCTCTTAACTAGGGATGTATTCGTAATGGTACTTAGTCATTCTCAATTTGAATAATCTCATAAGAAGAATTAGATTGGTAATCCCATCTGTATAGCATCATATCAATCGACGTTGTCATAGTGCAAGGCCTTGACTAACAACTCCATCTCTCCATGAGATCTTGAGCCCCAATGCTGGCGAGACCAATGACTAATAGACACCTTCATCATTGTCTCTTGGAACATAGCCCACCCGGGTTCACTCAGAGTATGTCCAGGACTATTCTTATCTTGGATTCCCAGTCCTCAAAGAATATCGGTCCTTCCACTTGGATGCCCTAATACATCCTCAAAGAGTATCGAATGCCAGATGATTACCCAATCCTCCATTCTGTCTTGCCATGTGAAGACCAGAATGATGTGTCTATCTCTCCTTCTCAACTAGGGAGGACATATTCCACCAAGGAATGTACTCATTCCTATACAAGGAATGTACCTAAGCTACCTCCTGGCTTAGGAATTACCAAGTCTTCCAAGTAAGAAACTTATTACCAGGCTCCCTCTTAATCAGGGACCTGCAAGAACTCTATAGGAAAATAATGGGACATCCAGCTGCTTTGAAGAACTCCTTCCTACGATGTGACGAGTTTCTTCTTTGTTGAGGAGCCTTCATCTTTGGGATCTCTTCATAGGGCACAAATCATCCACCACTTTCATCCATGAGTCGTGTCTTCATTCTATCAGAAAGTGATCCATCATTCTTCTCATCTGGTCTAGCATCATGTCCTGCTGCTTTCCTTCAAACCATATTTCTTCCAAGGATCTTTCATCCTTCCATTTGGTTGTCAACTGTGGAAGACATATACTTCCCTTTGGCAGCCCCGCATAAGCTCATCCAGATATTATTCAATTATAAATATGAACACTTAAATTAAAAATTACCTTAGTTATGATCTTTCATCAGGGCATCTTCTTGTAGGTATCATCATCCTTGATACATATTGACACATCTTCTAAATATATGTATTGTCAAAGGTCTCCATCTTTTCTTGATTTCCGTCATAGTCTCTATATCTTTTCGAGAGATTTTCCAGTCAAGTCTTCTTGGTTTCCTTGATGTTGACTGGCTTTTACCATGGTTGCACTTCTCACGATAGTTTTATTTCATTCCCAGGAGCTTCCAATATATAGTTCCTTAATTGTATACAACCACCTCATACTCCATATGAGGACATATTATGTTGATTTCATCTGGTGTGGATCATGCATTTTGGAAACTCGTGCATCGGAGGAGATTCTCTTTTCCTTTGATCATACTTCTAAAGATCGAAGTATACTACTTGCAACCACATGACATGACTTCATAATATCCAATGTAAGCATATATATATATATATATATACCTGATCCTTACTTTTGAGTCATCTAATACTTGCAGCAATTTTCCTTAGAATGAAAGAGCTTCATTCCCTTGACATACTTTATCAATATGTCATCATATCCCAATCCCAAAATTCTACAAGTTAGAATTCTCGATGAAACGTTTTGCTTCCTTTCAAAAATAGTGAATCCAAAGAGGATTCCTTTAGAAAATAACAACACCTGTTTCCATATTGATTAATGACTGAAGAACCTTGATCTAGATGATTGCCTTTCATAAATGTTATTTTCAGTGAGGTTCCCATGAGCCACTTATTTCATAGCATGATTGTTACATAAATTTGTTTCAGACATTCTCCTATGACAAGTGCTCCTACCTCAATGTTTCTATCATGATGCCAATTCTAATGTGATGCATCTATCTAATTTACAATGCTTTCTATCTTACTATTTTACAACCAACAGATACCTCTTAAAGAGGAACATTATCTCAATCATAGTAGAGATCTCTCACTTCTTCTTTCTTAGGCGTCTTTGACTCAGGTTCTAAAATTTCTTCAGTGATATGGGTTTCTTCCTTTTTCCTCTTGTGCTTATTAGGTTTAGGACAATCTCTTTTATAGTGTCCAAGTTCATTACATCCATAGCAACTTATTTGATCCATGTTCCTGCTTTTCTTCTGATGACCAAAATTACCATATCTTCCCTTTCTTCTTGTCATGGTAGCATAGGCTTGATTTTTCTTCATTTGATCCTATATCAACTTTTGCTTTTAATCTTGTCTCTTCTATCATATATAAAGACCATAGATCTTGGAATGGTGTGGCTTCTTTCTTCCCATATATACTTAAAGTGAAGTTTCCCCATCCCTCTGGTAGAGCATTCAGTACCACTGTAGTCATTTCTCTATTAGAAATTGCTTCTCCCAATTCCTGCAGTTGATCTCATATTTCAGAAATCTTCATAAAATATGAAGTGATTCCTTCCTCTCTTGACAACTTGTATAGTTCTTGTCTCAGAGATATTACTTCTCCTGCAGTACTCACCGAGAACAACTCCATCAATTTGTCATATATTTTTTTTGAAGTTTCTAATTTTGATACATACAGGATGAGAGAGCCCTTTATGGATTCTATAAGAATCTTCTGGGCTCTTATTTCTCCCTTCATGTCTTTGGCATGTGCTTGAGTATCTTCTTTTGAAGGCAGGGTTACAGACCCTTTAATGTGATCCATGACTTCATTTTCAATCAGATTCAGATCTGTCCTTTTCTTACATGCAAGAAAGTTTGAAGACCCATACAATTTGTTGCTTTCCTTGCAAAAAGTCATTTTGACAGATTCAGATGAAGTCATAAAGATACTTACTTGGTGTAGATGCTTTTCTTCCTCCACCAGCTTCTTCTTTGACGATGATGTGGATAGAAGCAGAAGCTTCCTTTCAAAGGGACTCCTTTAATAGTGATAGGTAGATCACCTTAGATCTTTGATGATGATGAAGATCAAAGATGGCTTGATGATGTCTTCAATAATGTTGGCTTGGCTTCAACAAGAGAGATAGCTTTAGAACCTTTGACGATGAAGATCACCTTCTTGATCTTGCTTTTTGGAAGGACTTTGATGAATAAGTCCTTTAAGTAAGGTCTTTGGTCTTCTTGAGATGGCTTGAGGGTTTCACCAACTTCTTTGCAGAATACTTCTTGAATGAAGATCTTCCTTCTTAGATCTAGGGTTTGACTCTTCAATGTAGATCCTTCTATTTGATGCTTTCTTGAAATCTGATCCTTGATGTCTTCTTCGAAGCTTGATCCTTGTGTGTCTTCTTGCTAGATTGCCCTTTCTTGTCTTCAACACATTAGCTCTGATACCATGTTGAGAAATTAGGGCTTTTATTACAATTTCTCTTCTTGATAATTACTTGTGATTTACTTTATGCTTCTTTCACTTAGATCTTGTCTTCGCTAGATTATTATGTTCTTCATCAAGTCAATTATCAAATGCACAAGAGACAAAATTTAGGCTAGAAGCCAAAGCCAAAACCTCTCACTCGTTGAGAGGAGAACCCGATCAAAATTATTCTTATAGACCTTCAATTGATGGGAACGAAGACCATGACAAAGACCCTTGACACCAGTATACCTCCAAGACCCTTGTCACTATCTTCTTTCTGATCTTCTCGGCTCCATATGTTGCTCTTCCTTTCTGCACTGCACTACACCAGTACTAGAGAAACTCAGTCTCTAGCTCGGCAGCCCTAGACAATATGCTTCTCGGCCTCCTTAGGTTCCCTTTGTTAGTCTTCTTTCTGCACTTACTTGTGTCACCTTTCAAGAACAACGTCCTTGTACAACACCACACCCCTCCGAGATATATCAGGTACGAATGCAGGTCAAGACTGAAATTGGAAGGCCCTAGCACTTCACATTCTTGTCCTCCTTTCTTGCTGTGGTTACTTCTGAGTCATGCGAGATAGATATGAACCCAAACAGAGAGCATTCTTCTTCGCTGAGATATCTCCCTCTTGATCTTATTATAGTCCTCTACACACTAATTGTTTGTCCAGACTTAACATTCTTATTACAGACTTATCCTCACATTACTATCACAGACTTGATCCCTTTCTCACATCCCTTTTAGCCTCTTTCCTTCACTGTATATGCACTGCAATGTTAGATCTAAATTGTAGACCTTGACCGAGATGGATGGTGACGAATGAGGCCGTTGTCCTCTTATATATAAGGATTGCCTCTCTGCTCTAGGCCGACAAGATCATAAGTGATTAGGCCGACTTTACCAAGAGTATTTTCATCATACATTGAGCCGACTTCAAGAGGCCTAAAGACAAGGTCATGGAGTATACTTTTACATCAACAATATGCCCTTTTACAATTGTAACATGACTTCATTTACATGACTCTAATTATCTTTATGACAAGACAAAAAAATCCTAAAGACATCAAGAAGAAGTCTTGGACCTATAATAAAATCTTCTTGCTCATGAAGCCATTATCTTTGTCTCTTCATTACATAAAATCACAATTACATGTTATTATGAAGACTGAACCTAGTTACACTTTTCAACACTGACTGGGGTCAACAAGACTAGTCCTGGGTGACTAGCTCAACAAGTTGTGACTTGGAGCAAGGTCAATACCTTTGACCAAAACTGGTGAAACCTTGGGCCAATTACCATTCCTACATGCCAATTGAATGGTAAAACATTTTCCCGATGTTAAATGTACTCACTCTACCCACTCGCCAAGTACCTCTTGGAAATATGGTCAGAACCTTCTCACAAGGGGAGCACTCTGGGCCTTGATGCTCTCTGGGCCATTCTCACTAGCTTTATTACATGGCCCCTTGCCAATGCCCTTGACCTGTCAATATCCTAACCTAGGGAGAATGTCTGCCCTTGATGCTACAACATCAACACTCCCTCTAATTGAGGGAAGCATTCTCAGCCACTCCAAGCTTGTTCCTGAAGTATACAAACTCCATGCTGGGACAAAGGATTTGTGAGAATGTTAACATCCTGCTCATCTGTGGAATGTACTGGAGCCATAATGCTCCCTTTTGTACCTTGTCTCGGTACTTGATCTCAATGTGCTTCGATCTGTCATCACGGTCATCTCCAACACTTGGTCAACCAATCTTGTGAGTAGCTTTCGAAGCCACACTGCGTCACAACTCACCAAACTAGGTGCAATATACTCATCCTCTTTAGTGTTGAGTGCGATGCAGTTTGCTTTCTGTAGAACCCAAACTAAAGCAATATCCTGATGTGCTCTTCCTATCTTCTACACTCTCTACTCAATCTGAATCTGTATATCCCTGCAGCTGTACTTCATCAATTGAGACATATCTCGATCCATATCGAACTGTGACATGCTAGTAACTCGACACATGTTGTGCCACATGTCTCAACTCAACAATAAACTGAACAACTTCCTTCTTTGGATCCATCACCACAACTGCTTTCCGATCACCTTGATTGGGTACTCCCTTTGAAATAGATCCTGCTGTGGAAAACCTGGCTATTCCCTATGCCACTGCTGCTTCCTATTCACTAAAGCATATATGCTGTCTGGCATGGGCCACTCATTGAAGGCATATTGCTCTTAGAGACTTCCTGTCTCTAAGCATCTGGTTTGACAATCTCAATCCTATGTCATGCACTTAGACGGCTGGTCCTTCACTCAAATTTGAATGAGATTCTCTCAACTTCTTTAGATTTGTCACCATGGGAGTGTCCATGGACTCACAGTCCATCATCCCATATCTATGAAGGATCTCAATAGTATGCTTCCCTTGACCAAGGAAGTAATATATCAAACATAGATCCTTCATCTCAAACTCATAGGTCAACTCCCTTTGATGTTGAAGTAGGGCTTTCTTGCTCTCTTTATCAGGAAAGTAAATCCTTCTGCCATTGTTGCTCCCTCTATCATGTGAGTCCTTTTTCTCCCTTCAAAACAAGTCATATAATAACAAGATTAACCAAGACTCATCAGATATCCATCAATCTGAGAATACAATGCTCGAGGTCCATACAACGCTTTATGTAGTTTGCAAACATGAGATTCCCTCTCATGTACCTCAAAGCCCTGAGGTAGTTCTATCTACACTTTGTCTTCCTCAGTTACTCCAATGAGGAAAGCAGTCTTTACATCCATCTGATGTAACCTTCAATCCATAACATGAGCAATAGAAATAATAATTCTAACAGAAGTGTACTTGACAACTGGAGCAAATTTCTCCTCATAATCCTCTCCCTCTTTTTAGGAGAACCCTCTTGCCACAAATCTCGTTTTGTACTTTTCTATGCTGCCATCTACCGCATGCTTGATCTTGTAGATTAACTTGGAGGTCACCATTGACTTCCCTTCAGGTCTCGGTACAATTTCCTCCATCATGGCATCCTTCAAACTTGCTGGCTTGCTTACTCCCTCTGAACTAGGAACTCTTTTGGTCATCTGACAAGGTTCTAGATGTCAGTACAATTGCTCCCTCCTGAACACAAATCACTCTAACTGAGTTTATGCTCGATCTTGGGAGAATCCTCTTGCCGCAAAATTTTGCTTCATTCTTCCTGATGCTTCCATTTGCTGCCAAAGCCTTGGCAACCTTCACGATGTACCTGCAAACCTCATTAGGAGGACATGGAAGAAACGATTATAAGTAAGAAAAAGATACAAAGACGAGGTTGACTAAAAATGAAGTAATAATAATCAAAGAGGAAAGATATGAAATACTTCTCTTTTGATCTGAGGATTTTTAGGGAATTGTCCACTACCTCTTGATCCTTGCCTTCTTGCAGAAATCATTGAAATCCATCTGCAATCTCATCAAGTTAGAAATGCTCATCCTCGTCCTCATTGTCAACTACTAATGCATGTAGCTTTCCTTTCATTCCTTGCATGACTTTTATGAGCTAGGGTTTCTTCATCGTCGAGTTATCCAGTCACACCAACGACTCAATTGCAAGCTAAGACATCTTCATGCTGATAGGAAGATGAACCAAGTAATTCATTCAGTACTCTAGTTTTCTTTCTAGGGTTTTACAAACACTTTAGGTCTAGCTCTAGGATTTTGTTCACAAACGCTAGGGCTTTCTAAATTTATAACCTTCAAGTATTTTTTAAGGTTTACAAACCCCAAGTCTTCCAGCTCTTCCAAGAAGGGCTCATACTTTAACACAAGTGTTATGAATTTTTTTCTTGCTTTATATGAGAGAGCCTTTCTCCTCAGCTCCCTTCGACTCTGGAGTCACTATCTTGAATCAAATCAAATTTATCATATCTCAAATGCTTGAAAGAAACACTCTGCCATATACCAATCTGTTATGGCAAGACCATATCTCAGCCAATGCAATTTTAACTTCAACAACATAAACAAGGCATCTTCAGTCAAATGCCTTCTTAATAACACATGCTCAATCATCTTACAACAAACAACAATCTCCACATATTCCATGACATCATTTTCTTCAAGAATAATATCTATCCTATATTCAGGCTTAATAGGGGGAGCCATCTGATCAAGAGTCTGGTCACAGATCAAATTGCAGAAGAGGTGTCTTCAAGGGTGATCTTTACCAACCCTTCTTCACCAAAGTTTTGATACCATGTTGACTTTCTAGTGGTAATTTAGACAAGCACACTTGTCTGTTACTGATAATTACTTATAATGATATACAATGCAATTATACACAGAAAATTCAACAGTAAATACAATGGAAACAATAAAGATCATAGTAGAAAAACCATGCATAGTAGATACAAAAATTTTCACCTGGGAAACCCAAACTCAGGAGAAAACCCAACAATATTTTCTAGGAGAAATAGTTCAGTTCAACGAAAATACAATATGATTGTCTAGTCAAACTTGGTCACACCGACCACAGAATCCACACAGGTCAAACCTGGTCATACTGTGCTAAGTTTGGCCTCCTATAGCTGCCCACAAATTCGGTCAACCTGAGTCAACAAGCTGAATTTCTGCCTCCTACTGCTGTCCAGAAGTTCAGTCAAACTGCCCAAAGTCTTGGTCAAACTGCCCAAAGACTTGGTCAAACTGCCCAGTCAAACTGTAGTCAAATCTGCCCAGACTTTTACTCGTTCAATAGATCAGAACCTCAGTTAAAATGCAGTCAAACAAACTTCCCAGAACTTGGTCAAACTTTCCTAGAAAATCTCGGTCAAACAGCCTCATAATTTCGGTCAACAGAGCCTCAGAAGTTTGGTCAAACAGTCGGTCAATGATGGTCAACAGACTCAAATGAGCTTGGTCGAACTTCGGTCTTCCTTTCCTTCTCCTTTGCAGGTGTGAACAGAAAACAAATGTATATTTTACGATGTGAATTGGTTGCCAAATGAGGAGGTTGAATGTGTATAAATAGTGGTCAAAGGAGGTGTGTTTGACGAAGGGTCACACCCATTTGTATGGTGGGGTCTGTTATGCACCACTTTGTGGGTGATATCCCTAGGATAAATTTTTCTACATGACGGACCTTAGCTGTCAGTCAACAACCCCTTGTAGCCTCCTACTAGCTTCTTGTGCCATTTCTCTGCTACCTAAGCCAACCATGTGGTTCCCTCACCCATCTGTATTGATCGTATGTTTGAAGGTGGGCCTCCCGAATCTAAAGGAATGTCTTGTCATTTGGTAATTGAGTATTGGGTTTACTTATCATGGATACTTCTGGGCATGGATTGATGAAGGGATTTGGCAGAAAGAGGGGGCTTAGTCTGTGCTCCTGTCCCCTTGATCCCTTTTGGGTGTTACACTTGCATCTTAGTCCCGTGGGATCTCCTTTATTGACCATTTGGTTCTAGCGTGGTATTACTTGGGAAACCCCGACTTTGGGTGTAGGAATTTACAGGGTAACTTCCTTAGATGAAGAACCAAAGGTCACCACTCACAAACATATCACAAATCAGTACACCAGTATAATCACGTGGTTAAAACCCTCAAAGAGGGAAACAATCCACGGCCTGAGCCAACGCGGCCACTTCAGGCAATTTATTAATATAAAAAGAAAGGTTACATATGTTTCTCTCGTAAACGGTTACCGGACAAATGACCCTCCATGCTCTTTAAATAGAGATCATGGACCAATCGGGTGTTAAGCCACGGATCAAGTGTCGTTAATACTGAGGTGAGAGATAACCGTTAGATCACTACAAATCGTGACCATCGGATTATAAGTTACAAATGTGCATGGTAAAGAAACACACTTTACCTAACTCTACACTAGACTAAGTTATTCTTAACTATTTCCTATGTGTCGGAATATCCTAACATTGGGTGCGTGGTCCTGCTCTTTTATCTGCATATAGTACTCCCCTTCCACTCATTATACCCCCATTCATCATTTCCCCCCACCTGGGTCCACATAGCCCCCATGGGTCCACATAGGGTCAGCGTCCCTATCCCCTTTCCCCTACCTTGGGTCAGGCGTGGAATGATGCCCGAGAGGTTGAAGTAGCTAAAAGAAAAAGAAAAAGCATAATTGGCCACACTTAACAGGAAATTGTACCACAAAATGCAAAAGATGGCCGAGACAAAAATAATTAGCATGTGGAAAAAAGCCAATGCATGAGCTTTGTCCCTTACCCATGGCCATCGCCCTTGTTCCATAGGCCCTAGATGAGCCTCCTTTGTCATACAGGAACCCATGATTGTCCTAACCCCATGGAGGGCAATGAACCGCCCTACCTTAAAAGGGGTAATCACTGCTATATTTAACACATCATGCTCTTATCCTTGAGTCTTGACCAATGAATTAAAGAAAATTCATGAAAGGCAAAAGACATTTAAAGAAGGGTGGGAAAATCAAGGTTGGGACACCTCATGTACCACGATTGCTCCCTCCTACACATTATATACCCTCGTGTGGGCTTCCCCTTATCTGGTTGCTCCTATGCCCCAATATGTGGCCCAGGATTGCCCCTCTCATTCCCTACTCTGTTTCACTTATTTATTACTTGCCACC
This sequence comes from Pinus albicaulis, assembly GCA_034641835.2. Lineage (NCBI taxonomy): Eukaryota > Viridiplantae > Streptophyta > Pinopsida > Pinales > Pinaceae > Pinus > Pinus albicaulis. Next base: position 1,170,702,362 of record CM076575.1, on the reverse strand, counting down.
CCTATTCAAAGGATGTACCTTGGACCTACTATCCCCTTTAAGGGCTGAGACCACTTAATAAGGTACATGGCTAACCCCCTTTGGAGTATGGAGAGACTAGCACATGCTAAAGCCCACTACGGAAGGACATGCCATTGTGAAGTGTCTACTTTGTATCCATGATTTGTAAGCTCTTTGTAAATTTTCGTAGATGTTCAATGCTTGATGCAACTTTACTTTTATACCTGATATCAAACAACATTCACATAAACAAGAAAGTAAAATGCTGATAGAACTTACCAATAGATCGACGGAAGACAAGCGAAAAAATACACTTAACTTAAACAACAAAATATACGTGTTGTGGTGCGTTACGACGGTCAACATGATGCTTCAACTAGCAAAGTCTCTTCATGGTCAGCCAACCAGAATGTGTCACACAACCCTCTCGGACAACTCTACAACAGTCAACCCAAAGTCAATACAAGTCAACGTTGTCCAGTCAACGGTCAATGCAAAACAACATCAACAACAAAAAGTAAACGCAGCCAAGTCAAAGTCAACGTCAAACCTCGATTTTTGTGCCAGAAAATGCAGATTGCAGAAATCGGAATTTATGGAGAGTTTGAGGTCAAGTTGACCAAGCATTGACTGAAGCCAACGCTGGTCAAAGCTACGCTGAAACCCTAGGTCAGAACAGAAAACCCTAGCTGCGTTTTCCCATGTGTCAGAGAAGAAGAGCCTCCAAGGTGATGATTGAACCAATCAGATGCAGAGAGAGAATGTGTGATGAGTGATGGTGAAAATGACCTCCAACGTTGACCTATATATATCTATTAGTGAGGGTGTGTGACACATCTGTTGGGGCTTGAAGGCTACATTACAATTATGGCCGACCTTGCACATAAGTGGAATTAAATTCAAAATAAATGTTTTGCTCATCGGATCAAGATGATATTTAGATCGATCTGCACCTCTCCGAAAGAGGAATCCAATAAAAATATTGGCATCTTCATCTGAGCATCACAACATGGAGTTTGGACCTAGTTGTCCAAAATTAACACTCCCTCTCAACTAGGGAGAACTCCATCCACTTGTGCCATCCAAACATCGTGTGTCATCCCGCTGTAACTTGCTGGTTTCTTTATTTCAGAACAAAAAGGTGAGTCACGAAGACATCGCTCCCGGCTGACAAAATCAGCTTAGAGGTCCGAAAGCTCTATAGGACTCAAAGGAGTCACATACCAACCCGAAGTTGGTTTAATTGACCTGAAGTCAGTTGGAGGTACGAAACCTCACTAGACTTGATCCCAGATCAAGTGGTTGGACACGTTGGACACGTGCCATCCTAGACATAGTGAGTAGAACAATCTTCGATGCATTCATCGGTCTTTGCTACTGGTCTCTAGCGTTCATCGGTATTTGCTACTAGTCTCTGACAAACGAATCCCACTCTGGTTATCACAAAGGATAACGGTGGTATCTAGCACATGCCCGAACAGCTCACTGAAGAGCTTTCGCAACCAAACTGCTTCACAACAGGCCATACTCGCTGCAATGTATTCGGCCTCAGCGGTGCTCAAAGCCACCGACTTCTGCTTCCTGCTCATCCAAGATATCGAAGCAGACCCAAGTGTGAAGCAACATCCAGATGTGCTCTTGCGATCCACCACACTACCAGCCCAATCAACATCAGTATATCCATGGAGTCTCAAACTCCCGGCAGTGTATCTCAGCCCATGGTTTATTGTGCCCCGACGATATCTCAACAGATTCTTGGCACCAATCCAGTGAATGTGATGAGGATCAACCATGTGTTGACTCAAAGTGTTCACTGCAAAACATACGTCCGGATGGGTGTTCACTAAGAACATCAGGGCCCCTAGGAGTTGATGATACTCTGTAGGATTTGCTAGCACGGGCCAGCAACGCTGCCACTCAACTTCTTAAAGTTGAGCTCCATCGGTGTCGACACGGACTTACAGTCCACCATTCCAAATCTTTTCAGCAGCTTCACAATGTATTTTCCTTGAGAAAGGAAAATCTCGCCAGGTTTCTGCCATACCTCTAGGCCTAAGAAGTAATGCATCAGTCCTACGTCCTTCATCTCGAACTCCGAAGCGAGCTCCCTCTTACACTGATGAATGAGAGGGTCAACACCTGCCAGGAAGAGGTCTTCCACATACAACACCAAAATGAGAGGCTTTTCTCTATCAACCTTGAAGTAAAGGTTCGGATCAACATTACTACGAGTGAAGCCCATCTTCATCATGTAGCTATCTATCCTCTTGTACCAAGTCCTAGGGGCTTGCTTCAACCCATAGAGGGCTTTCTTCAACCTTCATACATGGGTGTCTCTATCCTGGACTTCGAACCCCTAAGGTTGATCCATATACACCTCTTTCTTTATCGAACCATTCAGAAAGGCAGTCTTCACATCCATCTGATGAAGATTCCATCCTTGCGTAGCAACAAGGGCTATGATAGATTGGATGGTGGTATATCGGGCCACAGGTGCAAATATATCATCATAGTGTACGCCTTCCTCTTGAGAGAAGCCTCGGGCAACGAATCTTGCTTTGAACTTTTCAGCACTACCATCAGATCCATGCTTGATCTTATAGAGCCATTTCGAGGTGACCGCAGCTTTGTCCTTTGGTCTCGGAACCACATCCCAGACATCATTCTTCATAATGGACTTGTACTCTTCGTGCATATCATCCTTCCAGACTTGATGCTTTGCGGCTTCCTCAAAAGATCCAGGCTCAGATTGTACGATTGTACTCATGGCTGCTAGATACCCTTGGTATCTATTTGGCTTCTTGCTTTCACGGAATGTCCCCCTTGAGGCCATATGTCTCTCGGCATCCTCGAGAGTATCCTGCAGCCATGATGGTCTTCTCTTCATTGAAGGAGGTGGATCAATGGGGGCCATAGGTCCTTCAACATCGGGCATCGTCTCATCGTTCGGTTCTTCTTGATTTCCAGACCTTACTTCATGATCTTCCTCAGAGCTCGGAAGATTGATTACTTTCTTGAGGGAAGCATCTTCATCAAAGGTAACATCGTGGCATATCTCCACTTCTCTTTGACCAAACACATAGACTCTATAAGCCTTCGAAGTTTCACTGTAGCCCACAAACATTCTGTTCTTCCCAGAAGCATCCAGCTTGCTCTTCTCTTTCGACATATGAAAATAAACGGGACAACCAAAAACTCTAAATGAGAGACATCAGGTTTCTTACCAAAGAAAACCTCTTCGAGAGTTTTGGAGTCCAGAGCAGAATGCGGGCATCGATTTTGTATGTACATAGCAGTGTTCGCAGCTTTTCCCCATAGAAACTTCGGAAGACCTTGGTCACATAGCATGGCACGAGCATCTTCCACAATGGTCCTGTTCTTTCTTTCAGCAACGCCATTTTGCTCAGGAGTATATCTGGTTGTGGTCTCCCTCTTGATGCCAGCGTCTTTGTAAAAGTTATTGAACTCGTTCGTCTCATATTCAGTGCCATTATCGGTCCTCAAAATCTTGATCTTCTTCCTTGTTTGATTTTCCACGAAGGCTTTGAAAGTACGGAACCACATGAAAGCCTCATCCTTCTTCTTCAAGAAGTATATCCAGGTCTTGCAAGAGAAGTCATCTATAAACATCATATAATAAGAACATCCTCCCAAGGATGTCACAAGCAGAATACCAGACAAATCAGAATGTATCAATTGCAAGACATTAGATGTCTTTGTGACACTTGAGGGGAAAGGTCCCCTTGTATGCTTTCCTTCGGCACAACCCTGACATACACCTTCATGATCATTTTTGAATTCGGGCATCCCAGTCACCACCTTCCTTGCTTCGGGAAGGGCTTTGTAATGAAGGTGTCCAAACCTCCGGTTCCATAGTTTAGTTTGACGGATAGTATCACATGTCATAGCCCCTAGTGGACTTCCTCCAACCTGGTAGAGTGTATCAACTCTAAACCCAATCGTGATAGCTTTATTGAAGCTCTTCTTCCAGATGCGTACCTTCCCATCAACGAATGCCACATTGAAACCTTTGTCTTCCATGGCCGAAATATACACAAGGTTCTTCTTCAAATCAGGTACATATAGTACATCTTGCAATCGGAGGACTTGACCTTGAGATAAGTGGAGGGTCACAGTCCCTGTCCCTTTCACGGGATATGTGGCATTATCTCCAAGGATAATTTTTAGATGAGTATCCTTCTTAACCAAATCAGAAAGTTCTTCCTTAAACCCACTGAGGTGCCTTGAGGCACCACTATCAATCAATCAGACATCCATAGTGTTGGGTGGAGATGCAGCAGAGAGGGCAGATACAAGAATGAATCCATTTCTTTTATCATCAACAACATTAGATTCCTCATACCTGGAATTTCTTGACCTTTTGAAAGGTTGCCCATTTCCATTGTGACCAGAGGGAGCCTTCCTCTTTCCTTTGAACCTGTTATTCCTTTGACTGCCATTCTTCCTATTGTTGTTGTTGTCATCATCCCCAAGAGAATCCTTCTTATTAGGGCATTCTCTAGCATAGTGGCCGGTCTTGTTACATGTGTAACATCTTCCTTTCTTCCCTTGGGCCCCTGCTCTTCCATGGTTCCTCGGACCACCATTGTTCTTCTTCTTAGCACGAGCAGTGAAGACAACATTACCTTCATTTTCATATTTCATCATTCTTGTTTCCTCTTGAGTGCATCTCGACAATACTTCGTCAAAATCAGGAATCACATTGTTATTGAGAATGGTAGTAATGAATACATGCCATTCGGGGGAGAGACCTCCAAGTGCGGTGAGAACCATTTCTCGATCAACTATTGTCTCCCCAATGGCTAGAAGATTATTCTTGATTTTGGTCAACTTCAGAGAATAAGATTGAACGGATTCATCCCTGCCTTTCTTGAGATTCTTCACTTGGTTCTTGAAGAAAAGAACTTGATTTGCATTGTTGGCCCTGAACATATTGACCAACTTATCATACATCTCCTTGGATGTACATAGCTCAGATATGTAGGCAACCAGACTCTTGTGGATTGAATCCTGGATGATCAACTTTGCTTTGATTTCCCCCTTCTTATACTTTGACTTGGTGGCAGCAGGTGCAGATGATGGAGGCTCTTGGATTTTACCCTACACATGGTCCATGAAATCTTGGTTTTCCAACATTATATCCAAAGACATCTTCCAGGCATGAAAGTCAGCCTTGCCAGTCAACTTGTCATCAACTTTGAAGCCATTATAATTTGAGGTACCCATGAGTCCTTGACAAATGCTACTTCTTCGGTGATTGCTCTCAATAAAAACTTGGGCTTTGTCTTCACCTTAGCTCCGATATCATGTAAATTTTTCGTAGATGTTCTATGCTTGATGCAACTTTACTTTTATACTTGATATCAAACAACAATTACATAAACAAGAAAGTAAAATGCTGATAGAACATACCAATAGATCGATGGAAGACAAGCGAAAAAATACACTTAACTTAAACAACAAAATATATTTGTTGTGGTGCGTTATGGCAGTCAATAGGATGCTTCAACCAACAAAGTCTCTTCATGGTCAACCAACCAGAATGTGTCACACAACCCTCTCGGACAACTCTACAACAGTCAACCCAAAGTCAATAAAAGTCAACGTTGTCCAGTCAACGGTCAATGCAAAACAACATCAACAACAAAAAGTAAACATAACCAAGTCAAAGTCAACGTCCAGCCTCGATTTTTGTGCCAGAAAATGTGGACTGTAGAAATCGAAATTTATGGAGAGTTTGAGGTCAAATTGACCAAGCGTTGACCAAAGTCAACGCTGGTCAAAGCTACACTGAAACCCTAGGTCAGAACAGAAAACCCTAGCTGCGTTTTCCCACGTGTGAGAGAAGAATAGCCTCCAAAATGATGATCGAACCAATCATATGCAGAGAGAGAATGTGTGATGAGTGATAGTGAAAATGATCTCCAACGTTGACTTGTATATATCCATTAGTGAGGGTGTGTGACACATCTGTTGGGGTTTCAAGCCTACATTACAATTCTGGCTGACCTTGCACATAAGTGGTATTAAATTCAAAATAAATGTTATGCTCATCGAATCAAGATGATCTTTAGATAGATCTTGCACTTCTCCGAAAGAGGAATCCAATAAAAATATTGACATCTTCATCTGAGCATCACAACATGGAGTTTGGACCTAATTGTCCAAAATTAACACTCTTTTACATGATTATTCTAATGACTGAATGTGCTGGAAGCCTAGGGGACGTGTTGGATCTTATACATGATTGCAGGTGGTTTCCATTTGGGTTTGGTCTCCCTATATGAGATCCTAACCCCAGAGAGCTACATTGGCACACATAGGGTGTGCGTAGAGAGCCATAGGCCTCCACAACCATAGACAACACTCCACGGATCCTCATTGATGTTCAAGGAATACTAACGATCCACTTTTGGGATGATGGTGATGTGCTTGGTACACTATGCCCAACAAGCCCCACAGGAGCCCCACACTCTTAGCAGGTGTCCCAAGACTTGTACGATGTCATGGTAGCGTTCATTCCATCACTCAAGCCCTTGCAGAGGATCTACAGGCATCTACGATTCATATGGAGACCCATGGGGTCATTAATGTGCTCTCACACCCAGTGGGAGCACCACAGGTCTACTACTTGGAGAACAATGGGCCACCCCCATGTCCATCATATTCAGAGGAATTTATTCCTCATTATGGCACTTCATGACATTATTAGGCCTTTGGAGGGCCCCACGACATGTGAATATTATTATTTGCCTCCCTGTGAGGCTGGCTTTTTCCATTTGTGAGCTAGTTTGGTGGGCTTGTCACCAATAGGGGTTTTATTTGCACATTATTTTATCATTAGGGGCTAATGTAGACCCATAGGCTAATTCGAAATCCTTAGGAGGGTATATATTGATGTTAGCTACATTCATTTGTATCATGACTTCACTTGGGATCTCTTTACTCTTAGAGAATTTCACATTTCTTCTTGGAGGATTATTTTGGATAAATTGTTGAATTTTGATGTATATGGATTTGGGCCATTTTTATCTTGGAGCTTCGTTTTTTTTGCAAATGTGATGCTGGTTGGATATACTCTCTAACACTATAAGTAAACTTTAATGATACATTCTTGTTGCTGCATACTGTTGAACTTCGCTATAATTAGGGCTAGTTGCTGCATCATTGGAATGTGTAATTGAGTGTCTATTTAGCTTCTTTAATGTATGGGCCATTGTTAGATGAATGAAATGTCTATATTATCTCGATAAAATTGCACTATTTGCATGAAGTATAAATGCTTGAAGGTCACTTTTCTTCCTTTTCCCTTAACATGGGATGAAGTTGACTTTTCGAGCCTCTTTGATCAAGAAGCCGAGTTCTCAATCATTATCATCCTTGACTCCATATCCCCAAGGGAAATAGGAACTGATCCCTCAAAAGGGTGGTCATTTCCCCCTCCTTTTTCACCTTTTTCCCCTTTTCCCCAGGTCTAGCCCTGATAGGTCACCTAGGGCATCAACTTCTCGAGAATCTACCCACAAAAAAATTTCGATCTCTTGGAGGCTATTGCGCTGGTGGGTCCCCTCTCTCCCCTACGAAGTTGAGGCAATTCCTACAGTAGAATCTCCAGGATTCTCAAGCCCTAGCTCTTGGACCAAATATTGCTTAGGCATCCCCAAGGCTAGACCCTAGCAGTATCAATATGACCTTTTGAAGCAAAATATCTTGTCTGATCCTTTCTCCTCGCCTTATCCAGTGTAGGAGCATCATTGTTTGCTATATTCCATCCCCGAACCTGGGCTGAGTCCACTTGGTCCCGTGTGGTCCCGTTCCTTATTAAAGACAAAACATCAAAGGCTATTTGGGAAACCAAGTTCATATAGGATTTTAGGGATCAAGGAGTAACATTTCAAGTTGTTCCCCTCTCCCTTATCCTCACCTCCTCTCCCTTGGAAGGCAAGTCCCTTGCTTAAAGAGCAAGCAAGTACCATTCTTCACCTCCTCCTTGGGAAAGGGTTTCTGGGATCACTTCATATCTATTCATTGAAATATCTTTTATAAGTGGCTTCTCAAAACATCTGTGTAACGACCAAGAGTCGTGTACGCAACGGAAATATTTAAAATACTTGGTAGACAAAGGCATCTATTATAGGACAAAAATTGTAAATTGTATATTGTATAAAGAATTGATGTAGGATGATTACAAATGAGAAAGAGGGCCCACTTATATACACTAGGTAGGTGCCCTTTCACGAATGGCCATGTTTCTAAAACATGCCTCTTCATATCTAACTAACTAATCATTAGTTAATTAATTATCGTTTATTATTATTATATTTATATTTATATTTACATTTATTATTTTTATATGAATTATATTCATAACATAGCCTTCCCCTTGAAAAAGCTTTGTCCTCAAAGCTTACTAATGAAAGACTTGATCTCTTTTTTTGTTTCTAATGTCTTCTCGTTTTGGCATTGTCATCTTTGTTGACACAAGTTGATATGATCCTCTAAGTGACAAACAAAACCGTCGCACTGAGAAGGGATCAAACCATCCTAGATTGATCTTCTGTGGAATCAAACTTTGTGATGAATAGTTATCATAGGACTGGATTCTGCAAACTTCAGTATCCTTGGGAACATAATTTTGTCATTTATTTTCTGAGTGATACTGGTACGTAGCTTGATTAGACAACCTGCTCTTGTGATTCAGATGTCAATACATAGCTCGTTTGGTTTGGCTTTCCCTAATCATGTTAGAGGTTGATTCCTGTTTTTCTTCAGGCGCTGTTGTTGTTGAATTTATTACTGAATCATCATTTGGAATGTCCATCGTTTGAATTACAACTTCTGCATATGTTTTAACTTCTCTAGATTCCTCTTCTTCCTTACTTGGATCAGTATTCATTCCCTTATCCTCAACTTGGACTGAAACTACTGACGACTTCAATACTTTACCTTGAAGTTGTTCTAACTTGTCATTCATTGATTTCTTGTCATTTTAAAGTTTTTTTATTTGAGTAAGTAGGGTTTGGTTATGATTCCTTAGACGTACAAGTTAATCCTTTACTGAATTGTTGACTTTATTCTTGGTAGCCTCATCATCTTTTAAACTTTGATTTGTTCTAATAGTGTTTGGTTAAGGCTTTTTAAACGTAAATTTTCTTCTTCCTGTTTTAATAAATGCTTCTTGAGTTCCTTATTTTTGGCTTTAGCTTTCTTGACTTGTTCGAGTAGTTTTTCATTGTGATCTTTGAAGCACGGAATTTCTTTGTTGATGGCTTCTTCAAGCTCTTTTCGCTTCTTTGATATAGTTTTTTTGTTATCTTGACACATCAAGTCTGAGATATCCTTAAAGTCTTCTAATGAAGATGTTAATGAAGATGTCTCGAAATGTGACCATCTTCACCTTATAAGGAAACACCAAAACTTGTTTCTCTATGTTTAACATGAATGTACCCAAATCCTTAAACCAAGGTTGACCGAGTATGATGTCAATTTCTCTATTATCCATCTTTACAATATGAAATTGAGATATATACTCATAATGACCTACTGTCACTTGTAAATCACTAATTTTATACTTTTTTTGGTCAAAAACATTTTTCCTTTCACCAATTCTTGGCTCTGGAATTAATAGCTGATTTGCTAAGTTAATGTTGATATAATTTTTATTGTTGCTTGCGCTGATAGCGATATTAATTTCTTTTCCTTGGATCCTTCCTTTTAATGTAATTATTCCGTGATCCGTAACTGAAAGACCATTATAGGTAAGTCGTCCTTCCTTCATTATTTTTGAATTAGGCTCTTTTTTTTTTGTTAGCTGTCTCCCTCCTTTTATTTATTTATTTTAAATTATTTTATTGTTATTATTATTTTTTATTTAAATAAACATATAACTATATTAAAATTTATAATATAGTTTGTCTATGAATATGTAATATATATATGCCAAATGGGTTGGTCAATTAAAATTAAATTCTTTTTGAAAGGAGAAGTGAATCGATGGCTTCTAGGGTTTTGCCACCATCTCCCCTGCCGCCGTCACGAAACAGTCGTGCCCCGCTGCTCATGTCGATCAAAGGCATGCCGAACCTGCATTCCCTCGCAGGTTCCCTCATGGCTACGACTGCGTCGGTTGCACGGGAATCACAAACACAGCTCAGCCAAATTTTTGCTCTGCCCTTCCGGCCGCAGAAAGAAACGACCACCTCCAAATTGTGCAGGATGAGGGCGCCCCTGCAAACCACTCCGCGTCAACTCCTCAACTCGTCGCGTCAGGGAAGCACATCCGAGAGAAGCCTATTTGCGAGACAGGCTCAGACAGTTCCAACCCGCGCCGGCTCCTCAACAACCCATCGCTCCACCGTATTCCCCCTGGAACCTCATTTCTAGGAGGCCATATGACAAAGCAACACAACAAGCGCAATGAGATAGCCCTGCAGTGTAGCGAGCCATCTGGACTTGACCCGACAATCTGCTCTAGCAGCCATGAACCCCCAAATCCTCTACCCTCGTCTTTTCAGATTCAGATTGCTCTCCTAACGGGCAAATCCATGCTACTTTGGGTACATTTCACGGACCTGGTGCGACATCTCTCAAAGGCCCTTGAACTCAGGCTAGGGATTCCCTCCTCATCTCTGCGACTTCTCCATAAAGGTAAACAACTCGAGGACCCTTTCCCACTCTCCTTTTACAATATTGAAAAGGATGCTTCGGTGAATATTTCCCTCCGTCTGCGGGTAGGTGCTGACGGGCAATCCTCAGCAGCTAAGGGTTTCTCTTACAAGGACACTGTCCATGCACAACCCCCCAATCATGCTGCTCAACCCTCGGAGGCTCCCAAGCCTTTCTTGGTAGACAAAATGGAGGAAGTGCTCCTTGTAGAAATCTCCCACCCGGATTTTGAAGACCAACATCAAGTATATGCAGAAAATGCCTTCATCTGCAGATTCAATGGATTCTGGCCTCGCATAACAGATTTATACCAATGCATTCACTCCACTTGGATGAATAATTGCCAGGTTATTTTCTGCTCCAAGGGCTTCTTTATTGTTATATTTGCTCACAGTAAGGACTACCAAAAAGCCCTTACAGGTGGTCCATGGTTCTGGGGAAAAGCAGAGCTATTCCTCACCCCCTGGTTCCCAGACTTCGATCCCTCCACGGAAATCATCACCAAACTTCCGATCTGGGTCAGGCTTCCAAACTTACCTGCTCATCTATGGCATTGTGCGGTCTTCCAAAGCATTAGAAACACTCTAGGACGCTTTCTGGCAACAGATCCCTCGAGAGGAGAAAAGGGCATCTACACCTACGACAGAATATGTGCCGAGATTGACATCAACAAAGGATTACCTGATCAAATCATTCTCAAAGTCGGTGATTTCACATGGTCACAGACCTTAGACTATGAGAACACTGCGTTCCGCTACCGGCATTGCCATCAAACAAGACATCTTCAGAACTCTTGCGCTTTGTTCCTTGTCCAAAAGAAAAGAAGCACACACAAACTGAAAGATAAAAGCTGGAAGCCCTTTGATTTGCCTCTTATGGATGATACTCAGTCCTCCAGCTCAGATGAAGAACAAAGCGAATCAAATGAGGATGCTGCAAAACAGCAGCAATCACATTCCTCCGTGTTGAGATTCTGTATTTGGGGTAGCATCAGTTGTGCACTAAGTCCCAAATTTTGTGGAGGGACTAAAGTACACTTGATCTACAAAACCCAGAAATGGATTTGAGAAATTTCAAGTTGTATTCAAGTTATTCAAATAATTAATTATTTTTAATGGATTTCCTAAGTCTAACTTAGGAAAATAAAATAATTAAAGTGAAATAATTAACACATGTGTTGAAATTGTCTTAAGTCACATGGATCAAGCAGTCTTTTAATCTCAGCCATTGATGGATGATTTAATCTCTGCCGTTGAAGGGTTCAACGAAAAAGTATAAGAGAAAGGCTTGAGGGTCAGTTGAAGACACAATTTCTGTAGAATTGAGGAATAGATCTGGAATTCTAGGGCAGGTTTGCTAAGAATTTTCGAAGGGGTTTCTTGCAGTGATGGGTAGTATTGGCCAAGGGAATGTTCTGATTCTAGGGCCAAGAGACAGTAAGAGGCAAGAGGAGCAGCCACAAGGACAATGCAGAGAGGCTTTGGAGCCACGCAGAGCAGCAGGGACAGAGCAGAGGCACTTAGGGCCACGCTAGGCTGACGTTGGCCAAGAAGAGGTAGCGCAGGGGCAGGGTAGACCCTCCTAGGGTGATGTAGGTTGTCCTAGAGCCACACAGAGGCTGACGCAGTCCCTCCAGGGCAACGTTGGGGCTTCAGAAGTAGCGCTGAGGTTTTCTAGGGTCAGATCCGCGCTGAGTCCTGTAAATCCCATTTGAGGGTGTGGATCAGTCAGATATTTGGCACTAGATCTTCAGGTTAGCTGCAGATTTTATATCTTTTATTCTTTGTCGGGTTTTCCAAGGTTGGAACCCAGATTCGCTGTACTCAGAACTACTTAATAATAAAACCCTCATATCTGTTGAACCGGTTTTCCCGCTTTGGGTTTTTCCAGGGACTTATGTCCAAAAATCCATGTGTCACTTTGTTGCATGAGTGAATTATTTAGTAAATGATCTGCATGTGTAGGCTGTAGTTGTGTTTATTTTCGACATTTCTGAAAATAACTTGTATAAATTAAATCAAGTAGGAGGAAATAAACCAATATACTACAGTAGAATTTTCACATGGTATTAGAGCGATAGCAGATCAAGCGGAATCTTCAGTAATCAGCTAAAGAATTATTTTTTTGCAGGGTGGCAAAAGAAGCAACAGATCCGGAAAAGGCATCTTGACAGCAAGGGAAAGCAGATCCAGGAGACAAAGCTGAAGCTGCAGAAGGCCTCTGGGCTTATGCAGACCCTTCCTAGGGCAGCATAAGTACTGCGTCACCAAGTCAGGGGTTACGCAATCCACTTCTGAGCCATGCTGGGATTGCGTTGGGCTAGCCAAGAGGACGCTGTCCAGTCACTTCTCTTGTTGCGGAAGAATTCAACCAAGTTTTGGAAGCAGTGCTTCAGATCTTCAGCAGTGCTGGTGGGGTAGAGATTCTGCAGGTGCATAATTGTGCCTAGCTAAGGCAACAAAGGCGGGAGGAAGTCAGTTATTCAGTAGATCTAAGCCAAATAGATTTGAGATTCGATCAGGAGGATCGAAGGATACTGTCCGTTTGAAATTTGGTGGAAGCTTTCCAGGAGGAAAGTCAGTTTATTAAGATCTGAGCAAAGATGGCTCGATATGGACTGAGGGATCAAGACAGATTGGATGGCATGTCCAACTATGTCATCTGGAAGGCCAGAATCCTCTCAGTGCTGGATGCGTATGGTCTCAAAGATCATGCAAAGCAGACACTTGCTGTGCCAACTGATTCACATCCACTCAAGAAGTATGAAGAAAATAAAGCACAAACAAAGCGGTTGATCATAGATGGAGTCAAGGATCACGTGATTCCGCATATTGCTGGTAAGAACACAACAAATGCCATGTGGACGGCTTTGGAGGTGATGTACCAAGGAGGCTTTGTGCAAAGAAGAATGCTTCTTGAGAATCAAATGTGGATGTTCCAAATGGTGAAGGGCAAAGAGATAGATCCATTTCTCTTGAGGCTTCAAGCTATCTGTGACCAGCTGATTGGCATGGGTGCTACTCCAGATGAAGGGCTCCTAGTGAGTTCGACCCTAAATGCGGTCTCTGCAAAATGGGAAACGTTTGTCCAGAGCATTCTGGGAAGGGTAGTGTTACCATCATGGGCAGATATGTGGGTATTCTCTGCCAAGAGGAGATAAGGAGGATCACCAAGAAACAGTCTTTTAGTGGATGAAGCAGATCAACTAATGTAAAGAAAGAAGAGGAGGATGCAACCCTTGCATCAAGGGAAAAAAAGCAAGGGAAGAAGAAGAAGGACCTCTCCAAGGTCCGGTGCTTTAACTGTGGTGATCTTGGTCACTTCGCCAACAGTTGTCCTAAGAAGAAGAACAAAGGAGCTTCTGATTCCAAGGCTGTAGCAGCAAATGAAGATGGCTCTGATGACGATGCAACCATGAGTGCTCATGCACCTCGAGAGAAGAGGTGGGGTGACATGGATATATAGAGTATCCATATTTGATGGCGGGATCCTTGAGTCAACCCTACTCTTGGATCACATACGAGCTATGGGAGCCTTAAGACAATAGTGGGATGAGTCAGAAGATAGTTGCAGCTGACCACATTGAAGAGCAAGAGGGAGCTGAAGAGCTGAAGAGTGAGCAGCGTGATGCAGAGGCAGCAACAACGTGGAGACATCAGCGCAGAGAGGTTGATGAGACTTCAGCAGCACAAAGAAGCCGGGCTCACGCAGTGCAGTGTTGCATCATGACAGTGTCTCCAGGGGGACAACATGATTCAACATCCAGGGAGCTTCAGTGGTGGAGGGCAACCTGACTTATCTGTCAAACTGTTGGGCAGAGTCCTTCAGTTGCTTACTTCTCAACAACTGAGTTGTAGTGCAGCAGTTAGTAGTGGCAATACTATGGGCAACATGATGTAACAATTTGAGAGGGAGCTGCAGTACAAATGTGGCAGTGTCAGTGGCAGTGGCATGGGCAGTAGTACAGAGAGCAACAGTGTAGTAGATGGAGGGCAACAGACCAAGCATCAACATCACAGACCAAGTACTCAAGATATTGTAATGCATGGTGTGATGTATTGCTAGAGCACACTTCTGATGCTAAGAGGGAGTGTTGAGATTTTGTGTATTTGGGGTAGCATCAGTTGTGCTCTAGGTCCCAAATTTTGTGGAGGGACTAGAGTACTCTTGATCTACAAGACCCATAAATGGATTTGAGAAATTTCAAGTAGTGTTCAAGTTATTCAAATAATTAATTATTTTTAATGGATTTCCTAAGTCTAACTTAGGAAAATAAAATAATTAAAGTGAATTAATTAACACGTGCTGAAAATGTCTTAAGTCACATGGATCAAGCAGTCTTTTAATCTCAGCCGTTGATGGATGATTTAATCTCGGCCGTTGAAGGGTTCAACGAAAAAGTATAAGAGAAAGGCTTGAGGGTCAGTTGAAGACACACAGTTTCTGTAGAACTGAGGAATAGATTTGGAATTCTAGGGCGGGTTTGCTAAGAATTTCCGGAGGGATTTCCTGCAGTGAGGGGTAGTATTGGCCAAGGGAATGTTTTGATTCCAGGGCCAAGAGACAACAAGAAGCAAGAGGAATAGCCACAAGGACAGTGCAGAGAGGCTTCAGAGCCACGCAGAGCAACAGGGACAACGCAGAGGAAGCTAGGGCCACGCTGGGCTGACACTGGCCAAGAAGAGGCAGCGCAGGGGCAGCGTAGACCCTCCTAGGGTGACGCAGGCCGTCCTAGAGCCACGCAGAAGCTGACACAGTCCCTCCAGGGTAATGCTGGGGCTTCAGAAGTAGCGCTGCGGGTTTCTAGGGTTAGATCCGGGGTGAGTCCTGTAAATCCTGTTTGAGGGTGTGGATCAGTCAGATATTTGGCACTAGATCTTCAGGTTAGTTGCAGATTTTATATCTTTTATTCTTTGTTAGGTTTTCCAAGGTTGGAACCCAGATTTGCTATACTAGGAACTACTTAATAATAAAACCCTCATATTTGCTAAACCGATTTTCCTGCTTTGGGTTTTTCGGGGACTTATGTCCAAAAATCCATGTGTCACTTTGTTGCATGAGTGAATTATTCAGTAAATGATCTGCATGTGTAGGTTGTAGTTGTGTTTATTTTCGTTATTTTCTGAATCTAATTTCTTAAAATAACTTGTATAAATTGAATCAAGTAGGAGGAAATAAACCAATATACTGCAGTAGAATTTTCACACTCGGCAGTCCCTGAAAGGCCCTCTGCCTCCTTGAATCTCCAGAAAAATTCACATGAGTCCACCTCCTTCGACTCGGATAAAGATTCTCTTCCTTTGATCAACAACAATCTTCATGTGGTTTAAGCCCACCCGCCCCCTGACGGTTGGGTTAAAGTCACAAAAAAGAAAGGAAAGAAAAGTTGTATGGCGGATTCTACCCATTCTGGGTAAAGCCTTGTGTCTGTCTCACTTGGCTCCCTTGTCTCTCTTCTTGTTCTTCTTAGTTGATCTCTTGACAGCATCACGAAACTGTGGTGGGTTGCTGATTTCTTCACGCCCCCCCGGTTTCCTGCTTCTCTTGATTGTAACTCCTTTTGTACTATAAGCTTTTAATAGAACCACTCCTATCTTATTTACAAATATATATATATATATATGCCAAATGCAATTTCAGAAGATCACGTGCTCCACGACTCAATAACTTTGGATGACAACCATAGCTGAGGGTCACACTGTTTGACCAATTCGGCAGTGGTTTCGGCGACGACACGATTTTTGTTGTATGCTCCTTCATAGTGCAAGCCATGGTGTCGTATGTCGGTGTGGTGGTATCACAACACTTGATGGTGGACAATGGACAGGTTGGCAGCAGCGGAAGTGGAAGACCGTGACCCGAGTATGTGACGTATCAGAACGAGCGTGGCCCTGCCACGCACCCAGCCGCAAACGTTTACTTTGCTGAAGGCGTTAATGGTACCATCGGTCATCAGGTGGGTAGCGGTGGGGATACAACAAACAAGGAGGCTGTCACGATAGATGTAGAAACGATACTGCGTACAGATCCGATGGATGATTTTTCAAGTGGCAATGATATGCACCAATGGCTTTATGTAATATAATGCAACAACAGACTTGGTCTTAATTTTTACTCCAATTGCCCAGCGTCAAGGTCCGACTGGAATTTGTGGGTGTGGACGTATGATGGCAAAAAATGGGAATGATCAGAGTCACAACCTTACCTGTCATATG
This sequence comes from Pinus albicaulis, assembly GCA_034641835.2. NCBI lineage: Eukaryota > Viridiplantae > Streptophyta > Pinopsida > Pinales > Pinaceae > Pinus > Pinus albicaulis. The sequence goes on along the minus strand of CM076575.1, from coordinate 1,170,685,461 downwards.
GTGATGGTACTCAGAAGGGCGGCAAGAGCGGACAATGTACAACACGATGGAGGCTGAGGCGGCTCCGTGGAAGTTGACAAAGTTTTATTGCTTGAGTCAGGGACAATAATGTGCAGCTTGTAGGTGACTGAGGACTAAGGACGACGATTTGTGCTTCAGAGAGTGACGACGGTTGGTGGTAAGTCGGGAGTGCATCCGCAGGTAATATACTCTCTTATTTTTTGTTTTATTATTATTATTATTTTTTACTTTTTTTATCCTTTTATATATATAATATCTTTTTTTATTGCTTTTTTGAATTTATATTTTTATGTAATATTCCTTTTCAACAATTTTTTATAATATATAGTTTTGACTTCCTTTTTTTTGTGATGACCCTTTCTTCATATATATATATATATATTTGAGCCTTTTTATATATATATATTTTGGCTTTTTTTTTTTTTTTTTAATTCTAATGGCCAAGGCCTTAACGACACTGGCAGAATGGAGAACATCCTTCTTTGTAGCGAACGCTTGATTGACGACAACAATGTTGACGAAGATTGATGGCCAAAGGCCGGATTAGACGTAGCTCTAATACCAATGCAATGACCAATAATCGTGTACGCAACGAAAATATTTAAAATACTTCGTAGACAAAGACATTCATTGTAGGACAAAAATTGTAAATTGTATATTGTATAAAGAATTGATGTAGGATGATTACAAATGAGAATGTGGGCCTGCTTATATACGTTAGGCAGGTGCGCATTGACGAATGGCCATGTTTCTAGAACATGCCTCTTCATAACTAACTAACTAATCATTAGTTAATTAATTATCGTTTATTATTATTATATTTATATTTACATTTATTATTTTTATATGAATTATATTCATAACAATCTGGACTCCTCCCATTGGTGAAAGTCTGTAAAGAGTAGGGAGTCTTAGTCATGGTGATAGTGGGCTAAGCCTCCACCGTTGCCTTTGGTCTACCGGTTGCCCTATTAGGAACCACTAGAGGCCCCCTGCTGGTTTGAGTGGTAACAGGGCCGACCTGTCTTTCTGGAGCCTACATGAACTCAAAAGTAATAATTTTCTTTTCTTTAAGTTTGGTTGACTTGAATACTGACCTGAGTTGTACAATTTTTCTTCTTCAAATTTGGCCTTGATAACTGGATCCTCCAAAGGAGAGGGGCCTTGGCATTTTTGTTATTGCGTACTACTTGAGTCCACATATAAATGAAACCCCGTTTTGTCTATAAAATTTTGACTACTATGGCTTTGTTGATCTCCTTATTTGATTACATGGTATTATTCCCGTTTCTAGCTTGTCTTCTTTTAAATATTCATTAGATAAATAATGCAAAAATTTTGACTACTGTGGCTTTGTTGATCTCCTTATTTGATTACATCGTATTATTCCAGTTTCTGGCTTGTCTTCTTTTAAATATTCATTAGATAATTAATGCCATAGCAGTGCTATCATTCAATGTGCAGAGTGTAACAACTGGTCTTATTTGTATCTCAGACTAATGCTCTGAATCTTTTGCCAGGTTTTCAAAACTTGTTTATTCAAGAGCCATAAATTCTTCTTATAAATGACAAGGCGTTAGAATACATAAGCACACAACAATCAACCAACAAACATGATTTTTCAACATTCTTGATTTCAATAAATTTATATCTAAATATATTGTGTTGTTTGGTCCTTTCAGATGGTATTAATTCCTAAGATACAAACCTCGTTACATTAATCAGCCCAAGAATGTCGACTGGCAACATTTCCTCCATAAGATCTCACAATACTATTTCAAAGCTAAATAATTCATGAACGAGTCTCTATGTAATTCTGGAAAAAATTGAAGAAATTAAAAAACTTTACAAAAGTAGAGTTGGTTCAGGCTTTTGGCTTGACAGAAATACATTATTACAGGTGAATGTGTAAACACAAAGATTATTTAATTATTACTAAATTTATCTGGCAATTGTAACAAAGGTGGCATGAATCATTGAAAAAAGGTAGTATTTTACAGAACTTCTAATTGGCAAATTCCTTTTTCAAAAATTGGTCAATAGCTAGCTAATCACGATAATAGCCCACAAAATACCCTCTAGTGCAAATTGTCAGGTCAAGAGTAAATCCACGAATGAATTGATGCTTTGC